>MJUU01035996.1:0-18544 GCA_002080025.1 Modiolus philippinarum
TTCCGAGTCACGTCAAATCTAGATATCAAATGTTCATATCTTCTGTAATACTTCTTAAAAGTATTTAATAATTTATGAAATCTGTAACCTTGTTGTAAAAGCCTGGATGTGAGAGTAAGGTTACGCTCATTAAAATCATCAAGGGTGGAACAAATGCGAGCGAATCGCACAAGCTGGGATATATACACCCCGTAGGATGGAGCTAGGGGAACGTCGCCGTCAAGAAAGGGGAAATTAGTAATTGTAAAATCAAAATCATCCCTTTTATCATAAACTTTAGTTTTTATTTTACCAGAGTCAATGGTAATACTTAGATTCAGAAAAGGGCAGTATTTAGAATCATTGTTTGCCTTATTTAGTTTCAGTTGTTGTGGGTAAATGGTGTCAACATAAGCCAAAAACTGGGGATTGTCAATAGTAAGGATATCGTCAATATACCTGCTATTATCATTGAAAATAGAAATAAGTTTATCACTATTTGGTACAGTATTTGGTATTTGGTATTTGGTATTTTTTTCTTCTCTGAAACTACGAAGTCAAACTGAACCAAACTTGGTCACAATAGTCCTTGGGTGGTCCCCTTTAAAGTTTGTGATTTTTACGTCGTACCTCATCCAAGATGGCTGCCAGCGTGGAGCACAGTTTAACATAGGGACCCTATGGGAAATTCATTCAAATGTCTTCTCCTCTGAACCCACTGTGCCAATTGGAACCAAACTTGGATACATTAGTCTTTAGATGTTTCCCTTCAAAGTTTGTGATTTTTATGTTCATACCTCATTCAAGATGGCCGCAAGCAGGGAAAATAGTTTAACATAGGGACTCTATGGGAAATGTATTCAAATGTCTTCTCCTCTGAACCTACTGAGCCAATTGGAACCAAACTTGGTTACAATTGTCTTTGGGTGATCCCTTCCAAAGATTGTGATTTTTAGTTTGTACTTCATCCAAGAATGAAAATGTAACATCTGGTGAACTGATTTATAGTATGAATGGGTGGTCTGAATAAAACCAGTCACCAGGTGAGCAATACAGGCTCATGTGAGCCTCTAGTTATATTTGCATGTTTGACCACATAAAATATTTTAAGATTCTTATCGCAGTCATTCCATAGATAATCAAAAAAGAAAGATATTTTTTTGCTTAATTAACATTAGATTTTTTAAAGTTGTATTTGAAAATAAATTAGGAAAAAAGGAGTTTTATGCTTTATGGCAACATCAAGTTAATTTGTAGTTTCTCATCACCAACAATCCATCAAGTCTGTCTAACACTGTTTTTATTGTTATACCCCCCACAATTAAAGTTTGGGGGTATATAGGAATCACCATGTCGGTCCGTCTGTCCGTTCATCCCCTTTCGTGTCCTCAGCAGAACTTTTGTACTGTAGCACCTAGGATTATCAAACTTGGTGTGTGGATGCATCATGGGAAGGGGATGTGGCGCGTACCAAATTAAGTTCACTGTGACCTTGACTTTGGCACTTTACCTTTATGATAGTAAAACCATGCGCATTTCGTAACCAGAGCAGAACTTTTGTACCGTAGCACCTAGGATTATCAAACTTGGTGTATGGATACATTATGGGAAGGCGATGTGTCACATACCAAATTAAGGTCACTGTGACTTTTACATTGACCTTTGACCCTTATGATAGTAAAACCATGTGCATTTCATGTCTGGAGCAGAACTAATTTGTACCGTAGCACCTAGGATTATCAAACTTGGTGTGTGGATGCATCATTGGAAGGCGATGTGTAGCGTAACAAATTTAGGTCACTGTGACCTTTACTTTTACCTCTGACCTTAATGATAGTAAATCCTTGTTCATTTTGATTCGAGAACTTGGTTAAATCATTTTTGTATCCACCAAATTATATAAAGTTTAATGTATTACCCTTTATATGACGTAGCAGCTATGAACTGATTTGAATAAAATTTGCAACTTCAGTCCTGACAGGCTTTATTTCTGTTAGATTTACTTTCCAATTACCATGTGGCTGAAGGTCAAATTTCAAAATGACATGCCCTGGTACTCAAATGCAGTTGCTGGGGGTATTAGTCTGGCTTTGCCGACAGCTTTAGTTAAGTTTTACTGTCATTTAGTTTCCCAGAAAAAATATCTCCAGATCCAGAAAGACATCATTTTACACATTTATCATTCCCAGTTAAATGACTGATAAATACCTAAATGTTTGTTAGATTCTGATTTAATTAAAAGCTTCCCTGGGACATAAAAAATATAAAGGCATTCTGTCTTCCCTCCCATTATTTTTGTTGATCCCTGATGAGAATCTACTAATTATCTGATGTGGTCTTATAAGGGATAATAATGTAAAACTTATATGGCATGTTGTGATATATTGTTGAAGTTTGATATGTTATATGTAAATATTAATTTATCAAGTCTGTTGTTTAAAAGGGCTTGTTTGTTTTGTTTTTTTATTTACATGTAAATAAAAAGTTGAAAGTTTTTATTTGATATATTTTTCTCAGCATATTGGACCACTTTTGTTGAGGCCAAAAACATCTTTATATTTGTTACCTAACTTTTATGTGACTCTCCTGCAGTCTTTATATCACCACCAAATTACATATAAAGTTTGATTTTCACCATAAATGTCTATTTAAGAATATAAGTTGAGTTTTTGGACTTTACTATTAAATGGAATAAAATATTTTTAGTCCCCTAGATTTGCACTCCGTCAGTTCGTCAGTCTGTCAGTCTGTCAATCTGTCAGTCCGTCACACTCAGTTTTCCTGACTTTTTTCCCATACTATAAGAGATATATAGTTTATATTTGGTATGTAAGTCTACCACTATAAGCTACAGATCAAGTATGAGTTTGGTTCTGGTCCATTGATTTTTGACGAGTAATGGGCCTTGGAAACTTCTGGTAAAATATGGGTTTTGCGGACCTTTTTTTCTAAACCATTCCAGATATTAAACTAATATTGGCTATGTGTGTCTGCCACAATGAGTTAAAGATCAAATTTGAGTTTGGTTCCGGTCCATTGGTTTTTGAGTGAGTTATGGGCCTTGGACTTGGACTTGGAAAATTTTGGTAAAATAAAGGTTTTCCAATTTTTTTCTAAACTGTTCTAGATATTAAGCTAATATTTGCTCTGTTAGTCTCCCACAATGAATTACAGATCAAGATTCAGTTTGGTTCCGGTCCATTGATTTTTGACAGAGTTATGGGCCTTTTGGTAAAATATAGGTTTTTTTACTTTTTTTCTAAAACGTTCTCGATATTAAGCTAATATTTGCTATGTGAGTCTGCCACTATGAGTTAGAGATCAAGTTTGAGTTTGGTTCTGGTCCATTGATTTTTGACAGAGTTGTGGGCCTTGCACTTGGAAAACTTTTCTGTTACTATTTTTGTTGGTATAACAGAATTATTCCACCATTAGGGGACTTCTGTATTGCCTCGCAATACGATTCACACTTGTTAACACTGCTTCATGATCAGGTATTGACTTCAGTTTGGGATATTACTTTATTCTGAAAACTTGAAGATGAAATTTGAGTCTCTACACAATTTTGTATTTATGTTTTTTTTTTGCTCACCTGGCTATGCCAGGGTAAGCTTTTGCAATCACTTTGCGTCCGTGGACCGTCGTCCGTCCGTTGTCCGTCCGTAAACTTTTCATTCAAAGATCTTCTCCTCTGAAACCACTGGGCCAATTGAAACCAAACTTGGCCATAATAGTCCTTGGGTTGTCCCCTTTGTGAATTGTGTCGCTCAGGTCTGTATGTCACCCAAGATGGCCGCCAGCTTTGACCAAAATTTAATATTGGACCCTATGGAAAAAAAACGTTACAAATTCTTTTTCTCTGAAACTACTGGGCCAATTGGAACCAAACTTGGCCACAATAGTCCTTGGGTGGTCCCTTACAAGAAAGGTGTTTTTTAGGTCTGCCCAATTTCCAAGATGGCCGCCAGAGGGAAACATAGTTTTAACATTGGACCCTATGGAAAAACACTTTCAAAGATCTTCTCTGAAACTACTGAGCCAATTGGGTGGTCCCTTACAAAAAAGGTGTTTTTTAGGTCCGCATGATTTCCAAGATGGCCGCCAGCGGGAAACATAGTTTTATCATTGGACCCTATGTGAAAACATTTTCAAAGATCTTCTTCTCTGATACTACTGAGCCAATTGGTACCAAACTTGGCCACAATAGTTTTTTGGTGGTCCCTTACAAAAAAGGTGTTTTTCAGGATTTAGCTACATTTTCCTCTGTAACTACTGGGCAAATTGGAACCAAACTTGGCCACAATAGTCCTTGGGTGATCCCTTACAAAAAAAGCGTTTTTAAGGTCTGCGCGAATTCCAAGATGGCCGCCAGCGGAAACATAGTTTTAACATTGGAGCCTATGGGAAAACACTTTCAAAGATCTTCTTCTCTGAAACTACAGAGCCAAATGGAACCAAACTCAGTCACAATAGTCTTTGGGTTGTCCCTTACAAAAAAGGTGTTTTTCAGGATTGCGCTACAATCAACATGGCCGTCAGAGGGGGACACAGTTTTAACATTGAACCCTATGGGAAAACACATTCAAAGATCTTCTTTTCTGAAACTACTGGGCCAATAGGAACCAAACATGGCCACAATAGTTGTTAGGTGGTCCTTTGCAAGAAAGGTGTTTTTCAGGTCAGTGCTATATTCAAGATGGCCGCCAGCAGGGGAAACATAGTTTTAACATTGGACCCTATGGGAAAACATTTTCAAAGATCTTCTTCTCTGAAAATACTGAGCCAATTGGTACCAAACTTGGCCACAATAGTCTTTTGGTGGTTCCTTACAAAAAGGAGTTTTTCAGGATTGAGCTACTTCAACATGGCTGCCAGCGGGGGATATAGTTTTACATTGGACCCTATGGGAAAACACATTCAAAGATCTTCTCCTCTGAAACTACAGGGCCAATTGGAACCAAACTTGGCCACAATAATCCTTAAATGGTCCTTTGCAAAAAATATGTTTTTCAGGTC
Source organism: Modiolus philippinarum (assembly GCA_002080025.1). Classification (NCBI taxonomy): domain Eukaryota; kingdom Metazoa; phylum Mollusca; class Bivalvia; order Mytilida; family Modiolidae; genus Modiolus; species Modiolus philippinarum. The sequence continues at coordinate 4,996 of MJUU01035996.1, forward strand.
AGCGCGATATTCAAGATGGCCGCCAGGGGGAAACATAGTTTTAACATTGGACCCTATGGGAAAACACTTTCAAAGATCTTCTTCTACTGAGCCAATTGGAACCATACTTGGCCACAATAGTCCTTAGGTGGTCCCTTGCAAAAAAGGTGTTTTTCAGGATCGCACTATATCCAACATGGCCGCCAGTGGGGAACATGGTTTTAACATTGGACCCTATGGGAAAACACATTCAAAGAAATTCTCCTCTGAATGTACTGAGCCAATTGGAACAAAACTTGGCCGCAATAGTCATTGAGTGGTCCCTTGCAAAAAGGTGTTTTTCAGGTCAGCGCGATATCGCGATATCCAACATGGCAGCCAGCGGGGAACTTAGTGTTTCCCATGGGGTCAAATGTTAAACTAACAGAGGTCTTCTCCCTTTTAACTAATTAGGGATATTGGATTTATAGTTTAATTATATATAAGGGCTCTTTAACATAAAATGTCTATGTTAATCTATGTTAAGGGCCAGGTGAGCGATACAGGCTCTTTAGAGCCTCTTGTTAATTTTTTATTTCAAAAAGTGTAACAGATAGAGGTCAAGTGTATATTGCAAAAAGGTTCAGCATATCAAGATCTACAAACCCTGAAATTTTTAAGAAAATCCAATAACCCTTGTAGGAGTTATTGCCCTTTTTTCAAGGAATTCTCAAAATTTTCATATTTTTTGTCTTTTATTTCCAAAACAAAATGGCTGCCAAAAAATGTTGGAAAATTCAACATTGTCCGATTTCAATGAAAGTTGGTTTCCAAATAGATATTGATTTTGCGACTTCAAAACCGATTTGAAAATTGTTTGTTGACTGCTGTTTTCAAAATGGCCGCCAAAAATGGCGGGAAAATTCAACATTGTTCGATTTCAATGAAACTTGGTTAAGAAATAGTTATTGATGTTTCAACTTCAAAACTGATGTTAAAATTTGTTCGCTTACAGCTATTTTCAGAATGGCTGCCAAAAAAAGCGGGAAAATTCAACATTGTTTGATTTCAAGAAATTGGTTTCCAAGTGGATATTGATGTTGCGACTTCAAAACCAGTGTTGAAAATTGTCGTTGACCGCCATAAAAGGTGGGAAAATTCAACATTGTCTGATTTCAAAGAAATTTGGTTTCCAAATAGATATTGATGTTGGGACTTCAAAACCGGATTTGAAAATTGTTTGCTGAGCACCATTTTCAAAATGGCCACAAAAAAGGCAGGAAATTTCAACATAGTCTGATTTCAATGAAATTTGGTTTCCAAAGAGATATTGATGTCGTTACTTAAAAATATGGTGTTGAAAATTGTTGTTGACTTCCATTTACAAAATGATGTCTCAACTTCAAAACCTGTGTCAAAAGTGGTCCTTAGCAAGAACATTTTTGTTAAAAAAGGTCCAACAAAGAAATATAGTAAAACATGATGAGACTTCAAATACAGTTCAAGATATTGGTGATGTTCAAACTACCAAAGTTTAAGGGACTGAAGTTCATTTGTATAACTTACAATGTTAGCTTAATTGTGGCAACTGAAAGCCATGTGAGCGATACAGTCTCCTGGGAGCCTCTGGTTTCTAGACAACTGTTGCTCTAACGATTCTGGTGTACTTCTGTCTGCTTTATGGCAGTTCAACCTCTACTAAAACTGCTGAACAGAAACTTAATAGTTACGTAATGTGTAGACAAACATATTGAAAGAATTGTGATCCAATGTTTTTTCTGGGAGTCACCTTGAACTTAAAAACTTTTGAGATTATTTTTTACCTGTCTGTGTTTTGCTAACTCATCTGCAACTGCTAACAAATTCATGGAAGTTTCATTTAATAGGAGACAATGTGTAGATGTGCATGTTAAAAACATTTTGGCCCCCTTTATGTTCATTTGCCAGGACGAGCCTACGCCAGCACTTCGTGTCTTGCATCCATTTACTGTCTGATGTAAACTCTTCATTTTGAGATCATCTCTGAAACCACTGGACCAATTAAAAAAAACAAATTGGGGTTAATATTCCTTGGGTGGTACTCTTTAAAAATTGTGGTTGGCATGTCACATAGCGGCTAGCGGGGAACATAGTTTAACATTTGACCCTTAGGGAAAAACAAAGATCTTTTTAGTCTTTAACTTTTGGTGCTCTTGAAAAAATGTGTTTTGCAAGTCTACATTCAATCTGAAATAGCCACTATCAGGAATACACACTTTAGGATAAACCATTTAAAGATCTCCTGAGACAACTGGGCAAGTTAGTACCTAACTTAGTCATGTAATAGTCCTTTTAAAAGGGGTGAAGGGCAGGTCCATATATCATCTGACGCATCAAGGATTATAGTTTAAAAGTGGACCCTCAGGGAAACACTGAGATCTTTTAAGTTGCTAACTCAATGGCCATTAAGGACGATATTAAGTGTCAACATTCTTGAAATTATCCCTTTTAAAAAGGTTGTCAAGCATGTCTGCAAGGTAAATGCCAGATGAAAATAATTAAACTAAAACCAAATGGGAAACGCATTCAAATATATCTGTTGCTCCTTGCCTAATGAGGAATAAGAAGACTCGCAAATATCCATTGATGGTGCATTTCCAAAAAGTTCGCCTGCATGATTCCACTTCATTCAAAATATGGCCAACAATTGTGAACATAGTGCAAGCACAGTAGTCTATTATTACCTAAGTTAAAATTGTATGTTTTCAAAGTTCAATATTTATCAAAGATGGCTGCCAGCGAGGAACATAATTTAAGATTGGTCCCAATTGAAACGCATTCAAAGGTTTTGCTCTTTAAAACCACTATAGGCAAATTGGAACCATTGTGTAGTTTGGAATCTTTAACAGAAACTGTTTATGTAAGCCAGGGTTCAGGTTACCGATACAGATTCTTCTAGTTGGTTGTTCCAGAATCAGTTTTAGTTTTTAGAATTACCTTAATCAGATCTGTCATCGTTGGAATACCTATACTCTTCGGAATTTAAAAATTCAGTGGAATACTCAAATTCTTCAGAATCTGCTCCATTAGATTTATTGTCAGTGGAATAATGAAATTATCCAGAACATCTTTCATCAGATCTTTTATAAGTAAGATGTTCCGAAGAATCGGAACATCTATGAAATATTTCATTAGCAGAATACCCAGATTCTTCAAAATTTCCTTCATCAGATGTATCAACAATGGAATATTCAGACTCTCCAGACCTCCTTTATCAAATCTGTCATTAATTGAAATTCAGTTTCTTCAGAAACTCCGTCAGATTGGTCGTCTGTGGAGAACCCAGATTCTAAAAAAAATCTCCTTCATCAGAGCTGCTATCAACGGAATACTCAGATTATTCAGAACCTGTTTCAACTCTGTCATCAGTGAAATATCCTAACCTGTGAGAATCTCCTCCATCGGATCTGTCATAAGTGGAAAACCTATACTCCTCAGAACCTCCTTCACCAGATTTGTTAACAATGGAATACTCAAATTTTTCAGAATCTCTTACTTTAGATCTATCATCAGTGGAATACTCAGATTCTTTAGAATCTTCTCCATCAGATCTGATATCAATGAAATACTTAGATTCTTCAAAACCTCAAATCAAATCTGTCATTAGTGAAGTACTTCTACTCTTCAGAATCCCCTCGTTCAGATCTGTCATCAGTGGAATACTCACATTTTTCAGAATCATCTTTATCAAATCTGTCGTCAATGAAATACTTCTACTCTCCAGTATCTAATTCAGATCTGTCTTCATTGGCATACTGAAATTCTTCAGAATCTCCTCATCAGACCTACAACCAGTAGAATACTCACATTCTTCAAAATATCTTATAAGATCTGTAATCAGTGATATTTTCAGATTCTTCGAAATCACCAGATCTGTCATAACTTGAGATCCTTCTTAACTCTTAAGAAATTCCTCCATCGGATCTACTAGGTGGAATACTCAGATTTTTCTGAATCTCTAGCATCAGATCTCCCTATAGTGGCATACTCATATACTTTAGAGCCCAGCCATAAGATCTATCATCAGTAAAATACTCCGATTCTTCAGAATCTCCATCATCGGAACTGTCATCTGTTATATACTATGATTCTTCAAGATCTCTTCTATTAAATCTATCACCAGGGGGAAATCTTAGATTCTGCAGGATATCCATAGGCCTTTGTGATCAGTTGAATACCCAGATTCATCAGAAAGAATCTCCATCATTACATATGATATCAGTAAAATATTCAGATGCTTTAAAACCTTCTATATTAGATCTTCCATCAGTAGAATACTCAAATTCCTCGGAATATTCTTCTCCAGATCTGTCAAAATGGAAAACTAGGATTCTTAAGGATTTTCATTATATTTGTCCTGGAAAGAAAACTAAGATTCCTCAAAACCTCCAGCGGATCTGCAATCAGAGGAATACTCACATTAATTAGAATCTCCTTCGTTAGATCTTTAATCAAAGGAATAACCAAATTTTTCAGATTTGCAATCAATGGAACTCTTAAGATTCTTCAGAACCTCCACCAGATCTGTCATCAGTGGAATACCTTTACTCGTAAGAATTTCCTACGTCGGATCTATCATAAGTTAAATACTCAGGTTCTTAAGGAAACATTCACTAGATTAGTCACCAGTGGAGATTTAGACTCTTAAAAAATCTCCTTCATCAAATCTGTCATCAGTAGAAAACTCAGAATCTTAAAGATATCCTTCATCAGATCTGATATTGTTAATGAAATACTCAGATTCTTCAGAACGTCTATTAGACCGGTCATCAATGGCATACCTTTACTTGTCAGAATCTCCTCCATTGGATCTGTCATATTTGGAACCTATACTCCTCAGAACCTCCTTCATCAGATCTGTATCAATGGAATACTTAGTTTTCAAAATCTCTTTCATTAGATCTAACATCAGTGGAATACTCAGATTCTTCGAAATCTCCTCCATCAGATCTGATATCAATGAAATACTTAGATTCTTCAGAACCTCCATCTGTATGTGTGTCTTCATTTTTCTTTTTTGTCCCGTACTCAAGTGGTGTCCTTGTTTCTTATTGTGTTTGATTTTGTCCATGGATTGTTCGTTCTTTTGATTGACGGTTCGGTTCTCACTTACTTTGTCATAAGTGGAATACTCAGATTATATAGAATCTCCTACACCAGATCTGCCATCAGTAGAATACTCATATTCTTCAAAATTCCTTTTATCAGATCCGTATTCAATGGTTTTGTCATATTCGTTAAAATCTCCTTCACCAGATCTGTCATAACTTGAGAACCTCCGTAAGTTTAGAATCACCGCCATTTGATCTGTCATAATTGAACTACATCTCCAACATCAGATCTACCATCAGATATTTCAGCACCTATTATCAGTAGAATACACGGATTCCTCAGAATCTCCATCATCAAAGCTGTTATCAGTTGAATATGAAGATTCTTCAGGATATCCTTTATAAAATCTATCATTAGGGGCATGCTCAGATTCTGCAGGATCTCCATAGAAGTTTGCCATCAGTGGAATAATCAGATTCGCCAGCATCTTTATCATTATAATTCCATCAGATACTTCAGAACCTTCTCCATCAGATCTGTCATCAATAGAATACTCAAATTCTTAGAATCTTTTTCACCAGATCTGTCAACAATGGAATACTCAGATTTTTTTAGAATCTCCATCATCAGATCTTTCAAGAATGGAATACCAGGATTTTTCAGGATATTCATTAAATCTGTCCTGAAAAAAAAATGCTAAGATTCCTCGGAACCTCCATCGGATCTGTAATCAGAGGAATACTCACATTACATGTAATTAAAATCTTCTTCGTCAGATCTGTAAAGAACAATTTGGAACTTCCTTCATCAGAATTATATTATCATAAGTGTAAGTGGGATGGTCAACTTCTTCAAAAACCTCCGTCAGATCTTTCATCAGGAGAATGTCTTTTCCCTTCAAAATCTCTTCGGAATGTTGTCAGTCTAATACTCAGATTCTTCAAAACCTTTTACCAGATCAGTCATCTCTCAGAATCTCCTTTATCAGATCTGCCATCAATGGAATACTAAGATTTTTGAGAACCTCCATCAGTTATGTTATAGATGGAACACCTTTACTCGTCAGAATTTCCTGCATCAGATCTGTCATGAGTGGAATGCTCGGGTTCTTCAAGACCTCGATCAGCTCTCTCACCAGTAGCTAATTTTTCCTGTTTAGAATTCAATTCATTAGATCTGTCATCCGTGAAATACACAGATTCTTCGGAATCTCCTCCATCAGATCCGATATCAATGAAATACTTAGATTCTTCAGAAGAAAAAAAACCATGTCCCATAAGCTGCTTAGTCAGGGATTTGTTCAACCTTTGTTAATTTCATCCCTCAAGAAATTCTATGGCCGTCACCATAGCATCATTGAAAGATATGACATGTCAGTATCCAAAATGAAAGTGGACATTTTCAGCTAGATTCACGTCTTCCCGGATTTGACTACCGACTTTGACATTTTCCCGGATTGAATAACTCACAGTGTGACGGGTGCTGTTAACAGAGCAGGACATGCTTACCCTTCCGGAGCACCTGATGTCACTCTTAGTTTCACTGGAGTCCACACTGTGAGTGTCTTTGTTCTGAATGTTGTGATTTCTGCTTCTGTGCTTTGTGTCTGTCTTGCGTCGTTGTTTTTGTTTCTAGCGTCATTGTTTTCTGTGTTCTCGTTTTTGCCCTGTCTTTGGACTTCGATTTTTGTGAATTTCACTCCTTTGTTCCTTCGGTATTCTACTGCCGTTGTTTCAGAACCTCCTCAACTCTTTCATTAGTGAAATACTTTTACTCTTCAGAATCTCCTCGTTCAGAATTGTCATCAGTGGAATACTTAAATTCTTCAGAATCTCCTTCATCAGATCCGCAATCAGAATACTCCCTTCTTCAGAATTTCCTTTATTAGATCTGTTTCAGTGGTTTTGTCAGATTCTTCGAAATCTCTTTCACTGTATCTGCCATAACTTGAGAAACTCTTTTACACTCTTTGGAATCTCCTCGAACGGATCTGTCATAAGCTGAATACTAAGATTTTTCAGAATCTCCAACAAATGATCTGAAAATTGTGGCATACTCAGATACTTCAGAATCCTCCTCATCAATAGAATACAAGTATTTTTCAGGATCGCCATAAGATTTTGTCATTAATGGAATACTCAGGTTCGTCAGAATCTTCATCATAAAATATGCCATAAGTAAAAAAATCAGATGCTTCAGAACTTTCTTCATCAGATATGTCATAAGTAGAATAGTCAAATTCTTCAGAAACTTTTTCATCAGATATGTCAATATTTACAAGGATTCTTCAGGATCTTCATTACATTGTGTTCCTCTCATTAAGATTCCTCAGATTCTCCATCGGATTCTCAATCAGAGGAACACTCACATTAATTATAATCCCCTTTGTCAAATCTGTCATCAGTGGAATAGCTATATTTTTAGAATTTCATCAGATCTATCATAAGTGAAATGCTTAACTTCTTCAAAGACCTCCATCAGATCATTCATCAGTAGAATACCTTAACTGTTCAAAATCTCTTTCATCAAAACTGTCGTCAATGAAATACTCGGATTCTTCAGGACCTTTAACTAGATCAATGAAATACATCTACTTTCAGAATCTCCTTTATCAGATCTGCGATCAATGGAATACTCAGATTCTTCAGATTTTCCATCAGATCTGTCATCAATGGAATACCTTTACTCGTCAGAATCTCTTTCATTGGATCTGGCATCAACGGAATAGTCAGATTCTCCAGAATCCCCTTCAGCAGACCTATCTTCAATGGAATAATAAGTTTCTTCAGAACCTCGACAAGATCTATCATCAATGGAATGCCTTTACTCGTCAGAATCACCTCCATCGGACCAGTCATAGGTGAAATACTCAGATTCTTCAAAATCTTCATCATCAGATCTGTCATCAGTGGAATACACAAATTTTTCCGAATCTCCTTTATCAGATCTGTCATCAGTGGAATATACAAATTCTTCAGAATCTCCGTGATCAGATTTGTCATAATTGGAATACTCAGATTCTGCAAAACCTCTATCAGATCTGTCAAATGGAGTACTCAGATTCTTCAGAAATTATATCAGATCTGTCATCAGTTGAATACTTAGATTCTTCAGAACCTCCTTCAGCAGATCTGTCGTCAATTTAATACTCCCATTTAAAAAAAACCCTTCAACAGATCTATGAATGAAATATTCAGATTCTCCAAACTTCTCAGTTTTAGTGGATCTGTCATCAGGTACTTTATTGATAACAAAACTGATGAGACAGATATCACGATTGAATACGAGTAATAAAGTAATTGATGCAAAAAACAAAAAAAAACCCCAAACAAACAAACAAACAAAAACAAAAAACAAAAACAAACAAAAAAAAAAAAAAAAGAAAAAACAAACAAACAAACAATAAAAAAAATCAGAATAAAAAAGCCAGAATATGTAAAATGGTTGAACAATACAAGGGTGCTAGATATAGTCCAGATAAACTAGGTCAATTTTGATGACGTCATTTTAGCATAATGGTTGGCGTTGGGTTTTTACAGTGTAGTGTTGTTTATTTGCATATATGATTTGTATAAGAATGTTCATTAAATGTGGTGCAATAGGCGTGAAGTGAAAAGCATTTTTTGATATCGTCGAATTATATTACAAAGAATACAGTATAAAAAGTAATACTTATTCCTGACTCCACATCTTTCAGATAAAAAAAATTGACAAAGAATGTACAACATGCATATCTAGTATAGTACCTTGTTGTAATGACCCACGGCAGTATGTTTTTTTTGTCGTACGATTTCCATTCTATAATGGTACAATTTTGTTTGCTTTTCATAAAATTACATTTTTTATGTTCCTTTGCTTCCTGGGCCTTGTTTCACGAAGCTGTCTTAGGACAGATCTCTGACATAAGTCTGTCTTAGGACACAAGTTGTGTCATAAACAGTTTCACAAAGCGAAGACATGTTCTAAGCTATGTCTTAATTGTAGGACAAAGAAATCCTTGTCCTAGGACAAATTTTAACTATTCGCCATCTGCTTCAGTCGGTTATTTCCACTATTTCGTGTTTTTAAATTAAGCCTATTAATACGATCTTGCACAAAGTTTAGATCTGTAGTGTTTCCACTTCCCTATTTAAGTAAGAGAATTAGTTTTTTTCAAACAACTCTTCAATAATCCTGATCCATTAGTTTGAAAAAATGTCGTTTTTATTAAACATATAGGAAAGCCTCACATTATCTTCCAAATTTGTGTACAATACAGCATTTAAGACAGTACTTTGAATAAATCGTTCATTATATAGATAATCATATTGACATGGATGGCGACTGTTCATTTTGAAACGTCAAAACTTTCCAGTTTTTTAAAGCGATACATAGTATTTTAAAGGACGGATTTTCATTTATTATTGATATTGGCTTAAAGTGGCTCACTCATCACATTTTTGAATTTGTCACCGTCATATTTCGGAACTCTTCTGGTTTTCTTCAGTTTAACGGCTTAGAGAATTTGGCACACGGACTCCCACTTTTTAATTTCATTAATGTCTTCTATTGGTCAAATTGAGACACCTGACAAGTTTTCATAGAATCCTTGAAATAACTTCCGAGCTAGCCTTTAGGCAAATAGTAGTCCTAATATTAAGTTAAGGAAGAATCCAGAGAAATCTATTTCTCGCCAAGTTATGTCTTCTATCTCCGTTAAAATCACATGGACCTATATATTTCTTTTTACCATTGCATTTAGTCTAATGCTCAATCATATTTAAGGAGGTTCGCTCCTCGTGTTTTGGGATTTTTGTCAGATTTTCGGAATTCTCTGGTTTTATTTATGTAAAAGGATTATTTTTTTGCCCATGGACCCTCTTAATTTTTCTCATAATTTCATTTTATACATCTTTATAACATTCGGTAAAAAATTGCTTTAGGTGGCTCACTCGTCAAATTTTTGAATTTGTGTGAGATTTCGGAACTCCTCTGGTTTTGTCCAGTTCAATGGCTTAAAGAATTTTGCACACGGACCCCCACTTTTTATTTCATGAATATGTTCTATAGGTCAAATTAAGACACCTGACATGTTTTTATAAAATTCTTGATATAACTTCTTAGCTTTTAGACGGAAAAATATTCTTATGTTAAATTAAGGGAAAATCTAGAGAAATCCATTTCCCGCCAAATATTTTAATGACTTATATCTCGGTAAAAAGCACATGGGCCTATATACTTCTTTTTACCATTTCATTTAGTCTACATGACATTGATTCAATTTAAATAGGTTTCAAGAAATCCTTGATATAAACAATAACAGGAGTGAGCCTCCTTAATTTCATCTATTTTGTCACATTCATTTGTGGTCAAACCTTGCTAATATTAATCCTAAGAAAAATCCGAGGAGATCAATTTCCCGCCAAATTTTCAATCACATATAAGTCAAAACGAGATAATCAACCTATATTTTTTTTTACTTAAATTATTTCTTTTTCCATTTTCTACCAAATAATCACATTTATTTGAAATCCTATTTATTTTCATATGGGCTGGCGAACTTCAAGAAATCCTTGATATAAAACGCACTGAATCGTGATCGGAGACTTCGAGTATTATATTAGGCAGTCCTTTAAAGGGAGATCATCAGATGACAGAAAATGAAAGTAGATCAAAGCTTCCGTTACTTTTTCACCTTTTATGTTGGTTATTTGACAACTCTTTGTTGTGCTAAAAACGTCTTGATACTCGTAGGTAAAAAATACAGTAAATATATCAGTATGACTTGTGCCAATCGAAGCATAAATTTGCCCCTTGCAAGAGCAACTACTAGTCTACTTTCACTTCATTTTGATAGAAAAAATTTCCATAAAAAATGTTTGCATAAAACGCTGAAGAAAAATGTTATGAAATTTCAAATAACAGGAAATGCATCAAATGATACAGTGGGCTTTGCAGTTGTATTGTGTGAGCATTTTGGCATTATTCCTTACTAAGATGACCAGAGAATCAAGCCCGTTCAGTGTTGGCTGTTGCCTATAAAAGCATGGACAAACATAAAAAAGACAGTATTTGTAGATCTGTTTTGGTGCTTTAAGTAATATTGACCATAGTTTACATCAGGGATTCCAGTCATACTTATGGATACTTATAGATAATTTCCAGCTCAGGTCCTAATGTATGGCAAGCCAAAGTGGACAAAAAGAGCAATTTTTTAATATTAGAAATTCATTTTCTAATATAAGAAATTCATTTTCTAATATTAGAAATTCATTTTCTAATATTAGAAAATAATTTTCTAATATTAGAAAATCGTTTTCTAATATTAAAAAATCATTTTCTAATATAAGAAATTCAATTTCTAATATTAAAAAATCCATTTCTAATATTAGAAAATGATTTTTTAATATTAGAAAATAGTGACATTTCTAATATCAAAAAATCATTTCTTAATATTAGAAATTCTTTTTTTAATATTAAAAAATCAATTTTTAATATTAGAAAATGATTTTTTAATATTAGAAAATGATTTTTTGATATTAGAAAATGATTTTTTAATATTAGAAAATAGAAGTAATTTCCCAACAATTTCACTTTTCAAGATGTCTCGACTTTGCCTCGCCAGAGAAAACTACCCGAGGCAAAGTTCGAACTGATATCACAGGATATCAATGACATGTCATCGTATTTTCCATCACCCGAGCCCTCAGGTGGGTAAATGCACAGTTCACTCACAGATGGTTTCCAAAAATGGCAAAAATCACCCAACACCCACATTTTGTCTCGCAAGAAAAAAAATCACCCGAGGCAAAGTTAAGATCTTCTCCTCTGAGACCTCCTGGCCAATTGGAACCCTACTTGGTTACAACTGTCCTTAATTGGTCCCCTTTGAAAATGTGTCCGGCAAGTTTCCAACGATGGCCACCAGCTGACAACATAGTTTAATATTTGACCCTATGGGTAAACACACTCAAGGATCTTCTCCTCTAAGACTAATTGTCCAATCGAAACAATACTTGGTCACAACTGTCCTTAGTTGGTCCCCTTTATAAAATGTGTCCGGCAAGTCCCCATCTTATCCTAGCTAACCACCAGCAGGGAACTTAGTTTAACATTGGACCCTCTTGGAAAACACATTCAAAGATCTTCTCTGAAACTACTTTTCCTATTTGAGCCAAACTTAGTAACAATGGTCCTTTGATGGCCCACTTTGAAAAATTTGTCCAGGAAGTTCACATTAGATCTAAGATAGCCGCCAACTGGAAGCATAGTTTAATGTAGGATCCTAAGATGGGCATACAATCAAACGAGTCGGAAATTTTATCAAACAAAGCCCCACACAATGAATTTATTAAATACGAACTATGTTGCTGCTTGACCATTAGTACTGTTGTCTTTCTCTTTCACTATACTTTCAATTCTTGACAAAGACCTCTCTATTTTTAAAACAGTTTCTTTGTCTAGGTCTCTGAGAAAAGTATTCAGCTCTAATCTAGCTTGCTGAACAAGATTTTTCACCTCATCATAGTTATTTGCTAAGGCTGCCCCATCTATTCGCAAAAGCAAAAGGTTTCACTGTTCCTTACCATCAGCCATATTTAAATTGTGTCCACAACAAAGGGAGGATTTATTTTGTTTTTGGATTAGTGTCTATCCAAAGGATAGAATTCTATCCTATGTTACCACCCTGGGTGACCAACCTCACGCAATCAAACATTAGTGATCATACCCATGCTAAAAGAATCCTTTTCAGGAAACCTCGTACACATCTTTCTGATCTCATAAAAACTCTGACACTCAATAGTCTATTTTCATTGAACATTAATTTGATTGCCCGAACTTTTCAACACTTAAATGGTGCCCGAATTCGTTAATTAATCACCGAATGAATTTCCCATTGATAAAATTTTGTGTGTAGATGTATGAATATGGAAGACCGATGCATGTATTTACTTTTGTACAGTATGAATGGCGTAAACGTACTTCCCTGAACCGTCAATAAAACGATGTGGCTGTTTTGAAATAAATCATAAAAGAACAACGCATTGGAAATAAAAAATCAAATTCAGTACCCGTCGAGTATTTACAATCTACGGAAGACGTAATGTTTGTTTACATTTCGGATAAAGTGAAGAATATGAACACAATACTAGTACTACTAGTATTGTACAATACTAGTTAAATATATATGTACCAGTATTGTACAATTCTGGAAGATACTGGAAAATACTGGTTAACCAGTATTGCAGATACTGGAAGATACTGGAAAATACTGGTACAACTAGTATTGCAGATACTGGAAGATACTGGAAAATACTGGTATTTCCGGTATTGCAGACCCTGTTAAAGTAGTATTTTGGATACTTTGTTATGTGCTTTTTGTTTTTTGCTTCCAAATAGATTTGAAAAACAAAAAGAAATTTCATAACCCAAGATATGAATCATTTAATTCCACAATGATTAAAATTACAGAGATTAATATATCAAATCAGTATAAGATATCCATGAATTTTTATGGAAT
>MJUU01035996.1:26709-46183 GCA_002080025.1 Modiolus philippinarum
CTTTGTAAAAGCGGAGGGTATATAGTGATGGTGGTGTCCGTCCGTCTGTCCGTCCGTCCGTCCGTCCGTCATTCCGTCCGTCCGTAACACTTTAACTGTCAAAGTTTTCTCGGCTTCTACAGGTGGGAATGATTTGATATTTAGCATTAGGCTTCCAAATGATGAGTTGTACAGTGTCAGATATTTTCATGTTTGTGGCGCTACTACTTCCTGTTTGCCGATACATTAATACTTAGTTTCATATACCACTACTAATGAAAATTTTTCGTCAAAGTTTTCTCTTCTTCCAAAAGTGGAAATGATTTCATATTTGGTCTGGAGCTTCATGATGATGAGTTGTACCGTGTTAGCTATTTTCAGGTTTGTTGCGCTACTACTTCCTGTTTACCGATACATTGGTATGTTGATACTTGGCCTAAATTAAGTTTTTTGAATAACATTAAAAGACGCAGTTGACTTTAAAGATCAGCCTTTTATTTAAACTTCTTATTATATTGGGCATGCGGGGGTATTCATTTGTGGCCCAGTGGACCACAGTACCTCTAGTTTACACTAGGTTCCTGTCAAATTTCTTCAAATAACTAAAATATTAAAAGGTAGTATCTACACTTTTTCAACAGTTTGCTTAAAAGGTTGTAACTGCATGATGATTAAAAGGTTGTATCTGCATGTACTATTCAACTGAAATATTTTCCTGCCAACATCCATTTTGACTTTGGTGTATGTGTCCCTTTTAAAGAAATGATTGAACCATTGAGTATATGTTTTTAATATCAAGTGATAGGGCTTTTAATGCTTTGTATTTCTTTTGTATTCTTCATTACAATTTTTTTTAATTTTACCTACAGAAAATATTTGACCCTTGACCATGGCATCTGACCTTCTTTAAAAGCTAAACATTTAGTGCCTGTCTTGAGTTATAAGTGATATGGCTTTCATATTTCAATTGGATATTTAGCATGTTTATTGTGGCAAGACCTTTCAATTATACCAAAATAATTGACCCTATGACCTTTATCTTTGTATATGTCCTAATTCTTCTTAAATACTTGAACATTGAAGTTACATTCTGAATTATACCAACAAGTGAAAGGGCTACAAGATTTGATGTGTATATATGTAAAAGTGTATTCCTTCCACATTGAAATAGTGTCTTGAAGTCATGATTTACTGTAAAAATAATGAGATTAAGCTGGATATTATTCGAAATATATCAAATATGATAGCAATGAAACATTATCAATAAAATATTTTTCCTATTTAAAGTTTTAATTTGGTTTGAGGAGTGGGAGAAATTTCACAGGTATTTGGAATACTGAGAAGAAATTATCTCTTGCATATATTTCATTTTGGTTTGACTTTTCAATGAACTTGACCTGACAAGTTACCTTTTTAAAAAAACAACAACAAAAAACTTTAACATTAGGTATGTGTTTATCTTTTGAATGGTTAGTGATCAGACTTTTGTATTTCATATCATGACACATGTATATTTCTTGTAATCTGACCTTTCAGAATTTAAAGGCATAATAACTTCTCCAGGCACACAAGCTACAGTCTGTACTTTAGCTTATTTTGAATAGATATCAGGTTACCCCCAAAACATATCTTGTTAAATGATAAAATTGTATGCTTGTGTAATTTCAGCTGATGATGCAGGGTTTGAAACACAAGTGTATAACAATACAGTGTGTAAAACTGCCAATCTGAACAGACTTGGAGAGAGAAGTGCCATATTTACCAATGCTTTTACATCTGTGAGTAGCTGTTCACCAAGCAGGTACGTAAAATATAAATCATAGAAAATAAATAATTACTACATGACCATTATTACAGAAAAAAATGATTTTGAAGGAATCTATCCATGTTTTAATACAACTGATTCAATCATTAACAGCATTAAAACTCCATCTGTATTTACTTCATTGCGAGCAGTGGGATTTTTTTTTTACCCTCTGTAAAAAAGAATTCCCCTGTCTGTCTGATTGTCATTCCGACAGTCTACACTGTAACCGCAACTCCTCTTATACCACTTGAAATAATTTTGATGAAATTTTATAAAGCAAGGACACCTTATACTGAGATGTCCCTTGAAGAAATATAAATATTGTTCAAAGCCAGGAAGGGGAGTTAATTAGACTATGACTTCATTGATTCCTTCTGCACAGATTACCCCGGAAGCTCAACTCCTCTTAAATCACTTGATGATTTTATGAAACTAATTACACAAAGGAAGGAAATGTGCATGGATGATCATCATTATTCTCTTAAACCATGAAGGGGAGATAATTTGATTGAATTTTCATGCATTTGTTATAAAAATACCTTGTAAGCACAACTCCTCTTAAAACTTTACACAGAGGAAAGACACTATATGGGGATGTGCATGAAGAAATTAAATTATTTTCAGACACGAAGAAGGAGAGATAATTTGACTTTAGACTTTTCATTGATTCCTTCTGAAATGATTTTTTGAAATTGGAAATTTTTCCAAGAAATTCAAAGGGTATATGTAGATATTGTGAAATAAAGCTGTGACAGGTAAACATTTATTTGCCCATCAATCCAAAAGCATATTGTCTACATGAATTCTGTGTCTTTACTTTATTTACTTATGCACTTGTTGACTTTTTCATGGTTGACTTTGCATGGGGGTATTAGTCTCCCTTTGTGGGTAGCTCAGGATTATATCTGCCGATAAAGAAATTTTCTCAGGATCTGCAATATTTTACATTATTTTAGGTAATCTTTGTCAAATAAGTCATATGTCAGATCAGATTCATCATTCTCCATTTTACATGGAGATCTAAATTTTACTTGTTAACTAGTAAATAACTGTTTGATTTATATTTGGTATATATATAGATTACACCACAAGATCCAATTCATTACCATATTTTTTCCACTAGAGATAGTTTAATTTTAAAATTTTATTTGCGAAGCTTGCCGAGCATTTTAAAATTTTTTAATTTAACTATTGAGAGTGGATAAAATATGGTAATAATCGGGAAAAAGTGGTGTAATCTTTTTCTCCAATGATCAATGATAAACACCGAGAATTGTATTCCGAATATATTTGGTGGGAAATAGCACGGGGCTTTATTCAACACACGTTGAATAAAGAAAATTTATCTAACAGGTCAAAACCGGTTTAAACTTGACATATCATTAGAGAAAAACTGTTATTGGATTACTTAAATACTTTCATTGATGTTTTATTTGCTTTCGTAAAAATGTATTTTACTTCATTTATGTTTTTTTTTGTAAATATGCTGTAAATATGTCGTCTATTCCTTTTATTGTAAAAAAAGAAAAAAAGAAAAAAAAAAACAACAACAACAACAACAACAAATAAAACAAAAAGCAAAACATAAGCATGCTGGATGTCATGAGGTCAGAAAAGGTTAAATGATTAAACTGAAATAAAGAAGCAGAATAAAAGCATGTTTTTTTTTCTTTTTTGGGGGGATTCAAAATTTCATACAAGGAAGACACAGTCACATGCCCCACACAAGTCCTGAAGCAGTCTTGTGGATTAGTACCTGGTGATTAGTTGTAAAAAAAGTATTTTCAATTGAATATGTTTTATCAAAACAAAAGTAAGAAGATTTGCTTGCTGACCATGTTTAATCGTAAAATGATTATTATATTATAGATCTGTCATATTATCTGGACTACCGCAACATCAAAATGGAATGTATGGTCTTCATCAAGATGTCCACCATTTTATGTCTTTTGATGGAGTACAGTCATTGCCACTATTACTACAGAAAGTTGGTATCAGGACAGGTAAAGCTCTGCCTCAATATTTTCCTAGATTTTCAATATGATGAAAGAATTTATCTTACTGGTCAACATTGGTATATAAAACTGTTCTATAGAACAAATATCTTGTACACTTGAAGTAGCTATTCATGTTGATTCTTATTATACCCCACGCAACGAAATTGCGGAGGGTATAATGTTTTTGACTGGTCCGTCCATCCGTCAGTCCATCCGTCTGTCAGTCCATCTGTCCGTCAGTCCTGTTCTTGTCACTGCAACTCCTCAGTAACCACTTGACGGGTTGCTTTCATATTTGGTAGGATTGTTGGTCATGATGTGTAGATGTGCATACTATACCGCCATATTGATTTGATAATTTTTGTGGGAGTTATGATGCTTGGACTATTTTCACTTAAAATACCAAAGTGTCATCTTGTCACTGCAACTCCTCTGAAACCGATGAATGGATTGCTTTCATATATAGTGGGATTGTTGGTCATGATGTGTAGATGTGCATACTTTACTGCCTTACTGATCGGATTATTTTTATGGGAGTTATTGGACTTAGACTATTGTCAGCTAAAACAGCAAGTATCATCTTGTCACTGCAACTCCTCTGAAATCGCTCTATGGATTTCTTTGATATTTAGTAGGATTGTTGGTCATGATGTGTAGATGTGCATACAATACCGCCATATTGATTGGATAATTTTTGTCGGAGTTATGGGACTTGGACTATTTTCACTTAAAATACCAAAGTGTCATCTTTTCACTGCTGCAACTCTGAAAATGCTTAATGGATTGCTTTATACCTGCCAAGTGACCCGCCTGACCCGCATTTGCTGGGTCAAACCCAGAAAAACGTCCCTTCACCCGCCGGTAAGCATGACCTGCCACGGGTCACCGTTTTCACCCGCAAAATTGTTGTGCATGTCCGTTTATTGATTTGTGTCAATCAACTCAAGTAGCATTCTGACAGGTAAACAAGTTAATTAGACTGTGTGATTAGGGCAATAATTAGGACAGGTGTTGTTTATATAGTAATCAGTAAGCACTGCTAATGATTACAAAGAATCTACACAATCTTTTCTGATATGAAAATGTTTATAAATATCGCCAGTTACCTCCCTTGAATAATTTTCCATTTTATAGAAAATGCCCTGAGATTTTGATGTTGACACTAATAAATACCCCCAAATTTTTGAAATATCATAAAAAACATTTAAATTTTTGTCTTTAATAGTATCTTGGATATTTTCTCCACAGATTTTATTTTCATGAAGTTAAAAATAAATGATTATAGCTTTTTAATCAATTTCTATTGGTTATTTGTTCTCTATCAGTTTTTAAACATCTTTGAGATTCTGGTCTTCCAAACATTTAGATTTTATCTGCACTGATGAGACATAAGTTGTCGAAATGCGCATATGCAGAAAGTAAATTCACAGTAACTTCGGTATTTAGTTATTTCTAATGAAATTACATATTGCCTTTGCAACAAATTAGTTTCTTCAGCACTTTACAAGAATGAAATTCCAATGAAACAATACCAGATTGAAAGTGATCAGTATGGAGAAATACACCATAGAACACAGTAATAAGCCTCAGTTATTGATGAGAAATAGCATTGATTGCCAAAAGCTGATTGCAATGCATATGTTTGGTATTTTTTTAATTGTCTGAAGCAGAGTTTTAACTTTGAATATATGCTGTCACATGCTATGACCTAACATCTGAATGCACAATGTTGGGTCATGACCCACCACAGTACTTTTAGAGGTTGGCAGGTATGATTGCTTTCATATTTGGTAGGATTGTTGGTCATGATGTGTAGATGTGCATACCATACTGCCTTATTGATAGGAGTTATTGGACTTGGTCTATTTTCACCTAATACCAAAGTATCATCTTGTCACCACAACTCCTCTGGAACCCCTTCAATTATCTTGTGCAGAATTATTTTGCATGTATCAAAGATGTACATGCTACTTGGATTTTGATTTTTAATCTTTTTTGACAAAATGACACGTTGATGAACTTTGTCATTTTTTGTATGATATTACTTATAGGGTACTTTTGGACTTCAATAATGCAGGATTTTCTTATATGTAGGGGCTTGGGGTATGTGAGCTTGCTCACCAAGGTTCTTTGACTGAATCATAGCTTTTGGCTGCCCTCAAACAACATAAACAAGACATGAATATACACTAAAAGACAAGAAAATAAATAGAACATGATAATTTAATGGCAAACAATTTAAGGACAAGTAACTCTACATTTGAATGCTGCTTGAATCATAGCTTATGGTGAACAGAAATTAACTGTTATATATGTTTTAATGTCCTGTTTTATAGTTTTAGGATTATCAAATTCTACAAATTTTTGTTTGTACAGGAATAATTGGTAAGAAACATGTAGGACCAGAACATGTGTATCCCTTTGACTTTGCTGAAACAGAAGAAAATAATAGCATTTTACAAGTAGGAAGAAATATTACCAAGATAAAACTGTTAGTCAGGAAATTCTTAAGTCAAAACAAATCCAGGTAGGTTTTTATACAGTTAACCTGTAACATTGCATCATATATTGTGCATACTAGTACAGTGCACCCTGGTTATACCACTCCTCTGTAACTGCGGTCCCCCAACTTACTGCTAACCATTTTCAAGGAACATTTTTCCAAAGTTAGGTTTACCCACAGGTTTAAGTTTCTTTTCTGTGAAGGATATACTATTATCATTAAATACACATTAGGATATAATTTAACAAAAATCATTGTAAAAATTTACCCATGCAACCTCATCCTTCACTGAAAAAAATGGGAAAATGAAGAAAAAGAATCAACAAGATTTCTTTTTAGACTTTTTAGACTACATAAAAAGTTCTGTTTAAGTGGTTATTTTTGCATGTACTAAATTTTTGGTTTATTTTATTTGCCGTTATTCTGATGTTGTAAAAATTAAATATGTAGAAAATTAATTTGTATTGGCATAAAAAGTAAATAATAAGAAATCACAAACACTAGTCACAACAGTCTGTGAAAACATCAAACACTAGTCACAACAGTCTGTGAAAACATCAAACAATTTTGAAAAAATAATAATCTGGTTATTACAACAACACTCCAGTAGATTGCAAGATTAGGTTTATTACTTTATATAATTACATCTACATGTTTCGGTGGCTAGGCCACCGTCATCAGGATGAAGTTTAACAAGAAATTGTCCCTGAAGTACAGTTGTGGGTTCAGAAAGTTAGTAACGTCATAGTAGCATTCTTAATATGGTAATATCTTAGCAACCCAAATAAGGTAATATGAGGGTTGAATTGTTTATGCATTGAATAAATACTTTGAAATATTACATATTAATAAGTGTTATAGTGAAAATAAGAATTATTTTTAATTAAGTTGAAATTGTCAAATTGTATATGTTTATACTACAGCTCTATTAAAAATGTTATATATTCTGTGTATTTTTATTTGTTTATCCCAAAGAATTTCAGGCAGTTCCTCCTTGCATACTGTTTCTGTACTGCTTGTGGTGGTGACTTCAGAGTTGCTGGTTGTAAGATCAATGACAGGATCAACTGATTCACAGCTATAAGTGTCGGAGACGTGTGTAGCTGTTTGTTAAGTCAATAATCGGATCTACTACGTATCCGTAACTGTTGGTTTGCATTTGACTGTAACTGTCTGTCTTGTTCTCTTCATTAACAATAATTCTTATTTTCACTATAACACTTACTAATATGTAATATTTCAAAGTATTTATTCAATGCATAAACAATTCAACCCTCATATTACCTTATTTGGGTTGCTAAGATATTACCATATTAAGAACGCTACTATGACGTTACTAACTTTCTGAACCCACAACTGTACTTCAGGGACAATTTCTTGTTAAACTTCATCCTGATGACGGTGGCCTAGCCACCGAAACATGTAGATGTAATTATATAAAGTAATAAACCTAATCTTGCAATCTACTGGAGTGTTGTTGTAATAACCAGATTATTATTTTTATAATTTTATTAAACAACCCTGCATACCTACGGTATCCAATTCAGGAGATTCGTACGAACTTAGACACACCAGGCGTTGGTTCACTTGACTAATTCAATTTTGAAAGAAGTTGAGAAATTTGCATCCTGCAAAAATAACCACTTAAAAGGTATCTTTATATAGTTAAGCTGCACTCTTAATATTTTTATTTCCAGTCCATTCTTTCTGTATATTGGATTCCATGATCCACACAGATGTGG
This sequence comes from Modiolus philippinarum, assembly GCA_002080025.1. Classification (NCBI taxonomy): domain Eukaryota; kingdom Metazoa; phylum Mollusca; class Bivalvia; order Mytilida; family Modiolidae; genus Modiolus; species Modiolus philippinarum. Next base: position 34,738 of record MJUU01035996.1, read on the forward strand.
CCATACTCATCCAGAATATGGACAGTTTTGTGAAAAGTTTGGAGATGGAACTACAGGAATGGGTGTCATTCCTGATTGGATACCACTGACCTATGACCCCAATGATGTCATTTTACCATACTTTGTACAGGATACTCCAGCAGCTAGACAGGACATTGCTGCTCAGTATAGAACAATAAGCAGACTAGATCAAGGTACTGGTATGGAGTAACGAAAGGAACTATTAAATAAATCACTCAGTTTTTTTTCCATTTAACACAATATAATCGTAAGCTTTTAAAGGTCATGAACTTTTGCCATGGGAATTGCAGTTGAACTGTATGAAAAAAAAAACATAAGCATTGGTTCATCCTAAAAATGTTATACAGATCAATGCAGTTTTAGCACTTTATAGTGATATTTAGATTTTCTATGAGCTGTATGAATTCCAACACAAGCCATAATTTCAGGAATGAAACTGCTGCAGATCATAGATTTATGATAAGTTCTACACTTTGAATCACAACAAAAATTGGTCCAAATATGGGTACCCCATGAAAAAAAAAAAACATGAATTTTGGTCATTTTTTGTACTAGTTATTGACCTGGAGGACTGTATTACACTCAGAGGGCTAGTTAGTTAGTTGTGGTCTTTGTAAATAGTAACCATATTTCTGCACACTGGTCTCCTTGGTTTATTCCTGGGTAAGGTAGGGTCTGGCATGGGGTTAAGTATAGGATATGACCCCACCCAAAATCTGCAAAATTGACGATTTGTGGCTTTGAGCAGCCACAGTACTGGAAGTACAAATCAGAAAGCCCTCACACTGTCAACATTGAGAGAAGACACTTTATTTAAGATGTATACATCAATACTATCTCAATGGGTTTGTAGTTTTGGCTTACAGGTGACAATAGGTAGTATACCCCAATCAAATATAACTTTTTTTAAATCTTCCTTTTTCAAGTGCCGATTTTTCAAGCAAAAAGGCAACTAAAATCCTTCAAAGCACTTATTAGCTTGTCTGAAACTGTAGCCAGAGTTTTAATGTTTAAAACGAACACTAACATGATAACCTTTGCATGTATGGAGCATCATCAGTGACACCAATGCACAGAGAGTCTCAAAAACGACAATAGTCTTGTGTAGCAGTCTAAGGGTTAAACCATGAGATAATACAAATGTATAAACATTGTTTGAGATTTGCAAATACAGGAATAAGCATTAGAAATCTTATCAATTTACTTCCTTGTAACCGGAAATAGAAGAATTGTCAAAATGCGACTTTCACAAGTCTTAGGGCATCTTGATATCACTTTTGGGAGCAACTTTAGGCCACTTGAGGCAAAATAGGGGGACTTAATCGCCCTAATCACCCAGTTTGGTGATCCTTGATCATCTGTTTGAAATTAACAAGTAAAACTGTAGCCTAGAATCTTCAGCAAATGTGTGTTTGCAGATGAAATATTTTCGTATATGAGACTTTTTTAAATCAAAAGGTTATGTTGATTTTATTTTTGAAGGAATTGGACTGGTTTTGTCCGAGTTAGAGGCAGCTGGATATCTGAATGATACACTTATACTGTATACATCTGACAATGGAATACCCTTCCCCAATGGTAGGACAAACTTGTATGACTCTGGAATAGCTGAACCATTTTTGATGTCTTCTCCCCATCACAAGATAACATGGGGAAAGGTAGGGAAATAAAGAAACAATATTTATATTATTTAGAAGAGACAACATTGCACATAACCCAATGAAGATCCCAACAATCTTTTTTGGTGTAAAATTTAATATTTAATACAACCCTAAAAAAAAAGAAAAACAAAACTATATGTTAAAGTGTTTGTAATTTATCCATTTAAGCCTATCAAAACATTATTACATGTAAACAGAAGGAAAGAAAATGCAAGGTTCCCTCCATTACAATGTCTTTCTGAGGAAAGTTGATTCTTACATAAATTGTTGTTTTCCGTCTAAGACAGCACATAGGAGACCAGGTTGCGTGAAGCGGGTAAATGTCCAATCCAACGTTACGATTTGTTTTACATCATTATTGTTACTTACCATGATAAACTCGGTGAATTATTTGACGTCACAGTTGGAAAATCCACAAGGAATGTCAAGTTTTACTTTCCTTTGGTTTGTTTGTTGCATTTTACGGGAAATAGCTTCTTACACTTGACTTAAATTAAAGATCAGGATATCTTTCACTTGTGTGAGAAATTCTTCGTCTTATCCCTTGTTTCACTCGGGAAAAGAGGGAATTTCTCACACTCGTCAAAGATATCCCTCATCTTTTATATGGTCTCGCATAAGAAACTATTATTCTTTCTTCAAAGACACAAAAAAAAATTGCATTATTTTAGCAATAGTTTAATAAGACACCTCTGTGTAATTGTAACTGAAAGAAATTCTGTATTGGATGGAATCTTTTCACAAAAAGTAGAATTCTCAAAGACTTTGTGCTTTCATTCACTGGTATCAATTCTGTTATTTGAAAATCTGATCGTGACATGGTTGTGTTTCAGGGTAATTTGCCATTTCAGAAACTAAAGAATTGTGTGTACAGTGTACTTAAAAATATTTTGTTTTTCCTAGATTGTAAATGACAAAACATTTTTCAATTGTTCATACTTAAAAGTGTGTAATACTTTCTAACAATACTTCAGTTTCTGAAATGGGGAGTTGGTCATCTCTTTTACCTAGTTATCCTTTCTAAGCCACTGTAAAATGATTGTTCTGTAACTGTTCTGAGACTGTATATCATCAATGAAAAAGAAATTTGCAAAAAAAAATTGGACCCTATAGGAAATGCACAGAATTAAACAAACTTTGTTTATGAGAAGCTGACCAAGTGTTGTTACTTCAGTTCTGATCCATCATACAACATGGCTGCAAGCAATAAATTGGACCCTAAGGGGAAATGCATACAAAGATATCATTAACTCATTGAATGGATTTAATTTAAACATTGCATAAATGAAACTTGTGAGATTTTGACCAAGCTTGTTACTTTGGTGCTGATCTGTCTTCGGACATGGCCTCCAGTAGCAAAACTTAGTTTAACATTGGACCCAGTGGGAAATGCATAAAAACATCTTCTCCTCTGAAACTGCTTGAACAATTTCAGTAGAATTTTGATATGATAGTACTTATGTGACCCTCTTCAAAGTTTTATGTTAAATAGCTGCCAGCATGGAACGTAGATTAACATAGGTCCCTTAAGTTTGGAAACTGCATTCAAAAATCTTCTCTGAAACTGCTTGAACAATTGTAATTAAATTTTATAAAAAAGTTTCTGATTTTTATGTACATACACCACCAAAGATGGACCATCAATTGGGAATTATAGTGCTGCAGGACCCAGGTGAGCAATACAGGCTCTTGAGAGCCTCTTGTTAATCTAATTGCCACAAAAGCAACAGAAAACCAAGGTCGCGGTTTTATAGATTTACAAAAAAAATTATTTGAAATGAGAAAGTATTTCTAGTCATCTAAATTAATGAATATGTAGCACTTATAAGGGTAAATGTGGCATAAAGTGTTCAATTGCAATTTTTCAAATTGTAAAGACTTCTCATATTGTCGATTTTATAAAAGTTTGATATTTGTCTACCTTTTTGATATTGTTTACCAAATCAATCTCTGTCACTGAGTTTTTTCCAAGTAAATCATATAAATATACAACTTTTAACAAATCCTCAATGAGTAACCCCCACAAAGTTCCTCAAACTGGAAAGTACAAATTACCTTTCCTCCTAACAATGGGAATACTTTTTGACATTACATTTTTCAACATCATATTACTGGAAAACATTGACTTCTTTTGCATTTTGTATCAGAAAAAAATGTTAATATAAATATAGCAAGAGAGGAATATTGCATCATATTAAGTTTAAGCCTACTGTTAGGATGAGTTACAACTTTTTGATAAAAAAAAACAAGTAAATGATAACAGTGAGAAAGCTACAGGTAATGTTTTGGTGAAAGAAATAGGGGTTATTATTTTGAGCTTTTCAAAATGCAAAAATATATTTCATTTAGATATTTCAATAATTTAATGAAAGAAGACTATATTTAGACTATGCTTTTTACCTGTCTTTGAACTGAAAACTGATTAAATTTACATTTGTTAATTTATTTTTTATTTGTAGGAAATCCAGAATTTAGTAAGCCATGTTGACATTGTACCAACAGTTCTTGACTGGCTCAGTATAAAGTATCCAGATTATAAACTTCTACATAAACCTGTAAATTTCACAGGGAAGTCATTGCTTACGTTGCTATGCAACAATAATGTTCCATCAGATGAAGCCATATATACAAGTCATAACCTGCATGAAGTGACAATGTATTATCCAATGAGATCCATTCGTACAAAAAGATATAAACTGTTACATAATTTAAACTTTTTAATGCCATTTCAAATTGATCAGGACTTTTTCATCTCCAACACATTCCAGGATCTACTGAATCGGACTAAACACGGCGTTAGTACACACTGGTATAAAGATTTAAAGCAGTATTATTACAGAGATGAGTGGGAGTTTTATGACCTGTTACTAGACCCACACGAACTGAATAACCAGTATCTAAATACTAAATATATAAATACCATAAATTACCTTAAAGACAAACTATATACTTGGCAAAATATAACATCAGATGCATGGATTTGTGAACCAAAAGGAGTATTAGAAAACAANTGGTTATAGCCATGATTGGCTTTTGCCATCACTTGGGGTCAATTGTCGTCATCACTTTTTCATTCAATTTCCTCTGAAAACACTGCCCCATTTGAAATGGTCATAACAGTCTTTGGATCGTCCTCTTCAAATTTTGTGATTTTATGTGTGGATCAGTTCTTACCTTATCCAAAATGGCCACCAGCTGAGATAATAGTTTTCAAAGGATTATTAGGATCAATGTATTTAGAAGTTTTCTCAGAAAGTACAACACAAATGGTCGCACTAGTATATGCAGGCCTCTACATTAACTTTTATTAGTATTTGTCCATCGGACCAGTAAACTTAAAATTTACTTGTCCGAAATAAATTCTTACTTGTCCAATCAGTGCAAAATTTAATTTTATTTGAATTTTTCACTTGTCCTTTGGGCAAGTAGTTATAAAATTTACTAGTCCAAGTGCAATTTGGACTGGTAGGGACAAGTCGGACAAGCCTTAATGTAGAGCCCTGATATGGGCAACCTCCTTAAAAATTGTGTTGATAATGCACACACCTCCTCCAAGGGACTGATTGCCTCTTTGATTATTTGAATTCAATGGTCCTGGTGTGCCAAACAGACCCTTGAGAGCCTCTTGTTTTTCAATGTCAATACATTAATTAACAAAAATACTAAAATAGTATCATTTGCAGATTCTAGCTAGCCACAACTGTTTACCAGTAATATACACTTTTTAGTGTACATATTCATAATTAACTCATCAATACAATCTTACACTGTGGAAAGCAATTCCTATTTAATTTACATGCATTGAAGATAAATGAAACTTGAAGTGACGGACAGACAGGTGCAAAATGATGATTGTTGGTCATTAAGAAGTGAATCTTAGATTGGGTGTTTGCTATAAGTTCTATGTAGAACTAGAAATATGTTTAGAAAACAAAAAATTACCATCCAGAACATTGATATTAACCCGTAGTTACAACACAAACACATGTCATTCAAGGATTGACATGAACAAGCCAAATCAATCATTTGCTTACTGTTTACTGTAATTCTGATGTACAGTGTTGGAAATTCACAATCTGTGCCACGATCTGCTTCCAATGATATATTTGTATATGAATTCCAAAAAAAAAAAAAAATCACCTGCCTGCCTGGTCAGTTTCAGAGGCTACACCCGGGGGAGGGGAAACAAACATTCTTTTAAGTGTGGCCTTGTGTGAGAAATTCTTCATCTTTTCTCTTGTTTCACTCGGGAAAAGACGGAATTTCTCACACTCATCAAAGATATCCCTCATCTTTTATATGGTCTCGTATAAGAAACTATTATTCTTTCTTCAAAGACACAAAAAAAAATTGCATTATTTTAGCAATTGTTTAATAAGACACCTCTGTGTAATTGTAACTGAAAGAAATTCTGTATTGGATAGAATCTTTTCACAAAAAGGAAAATTCTCAAAGAGTTTGTGCTTTCATTCACTGGTATCCATTTCTGTTATTTGAAAATCTGATCTAAACATGATTGTGTTTCAGGGTAATTTGCCATTTCAGAAACTAAAGAATTGTGTGTACAGTGTACTTAAAAATATTTTGTTTTTCCTAGTTGTAAATGACATTATTCAATTGTTTATACTTAACAGTGTGTAATGCTTTCTAACAATACTTCAGTTTCTGAAATGGAGAGTTGGTCATCTCTTTTACCTGGTTATCCTTTCTAAGCCACTGTAAAATGATGATTCTGTATAAAACTGTCCTGAGACTGTATATCATCAATGAAAAAGAAATTTGCAAAAAAAAAAAAAAACAAACCAAGTTTCCCTGTCTTCTCTACTATAATATAAATAATGAACAGTTTTTGATTACTTTTGCTTAAATATGGTGGTGACTGGTAAATCAATGGTCAGCTTTATATACTTCTCTGGCTGAAATACAGGAATTGCTGATAAAACACTGGACAATGTTATGTCTCCTTGTGTTAAGTGCTATGAAAACACTACATATTCTGAAGCTATATAAACTGACACTCTCATAAACTTAATAAATCTTCATTCATAAAGACAGTTAGTTTTGACAGGTTTCGCAGCCTTCAACAAAACCACTGTTGAAAGGAAAATTGTGAAAGAATTTGCTCAACAACATAATCATACTGAATAAAAAGAACAGACAATATGTCAACAATTGACAAATAAAAAAGGATACCAACTTGTAAGATTCCTGAATCAGCTTGCATTGCACTTGAGAGCATATCCGAAATTTTTTTGCTATATTGTCATTTTTAGATATATTGTAAAGCAATTTTATAGTACAGAAGATTCCAAAAATGTTAAAAGCATATTTGGTTGACGATCTTGATTAAATGGAAATCAAGATTAAACATCGATCATTTTTGTGCTTTCTAAAAAAAAATCAAGTTCTAATACCTTGAAAAATAATAAAGAAAGTATTTTCAATCTAATTGCTACCAAAGCAACAGGAAATCAAGGTCAAGGTTTTTAAAGATTTACAACAAAAAAAAATTATTTGAAACTAGTACGTCAATTGTCAATTGTTCGAAGAACAATTGATAGGTCTTTCCCGGAAGTTGCATCATAATGTTTTCATTATTGATTTGTTGATAAGACCAAGATTCTAAGCTTGAAAATACATTTATTGATTCATAAACGTGGTATAAAAAATTTGACAGTGACCTTGACCTTTGACCTTGACATCATTTTCAAGGTCACAATGTCCCGAACATTTTTGTGTTGAAAATATCTTTGTACCTTCAATGGTATTAGAGTTAAATGCAAAAAACCCAAATTCGGACATCAAAAATCGGTTTTTGGTCCATAGGCCCAAAACGGTTGGTGCAATCTTTTCAGGCCCAATGTAACAAATGTAGATCTCAACAAGGCATACATTTTCTCCAATACATTTAATCAGCCATCTGTTATGGTTTTTGAGTTAATCCAATAACAAGGTCTGGGGTCCAAGTTCATAGTGACCAATGACCTTTGACCTTAGCATTAATAGATGTAACACATATCACCTAAGATGAATGGAAAAAGTTCCAGGCTTCTATCTCTTACCGTTTTCGAGAAAATCATACTCAAACATGTGACGAAATTTTGCGGGGGCATAACTCATTTATGGTCCACCGTAGAGTTTCGGTCCAAATGTAACGAAGGTCCGTCATGACCTAACAAATATTTTTGCCATTACACTTCTTCAGCTATCTCTTATGGTTTCTGAGTTTATCCCATAACAACGTTTTTCGGACTTTGGGCGAAAATTCGTGAACGAAAAAAGATTTTCGGTTGATGTCTATTTCTTATCAACTAGACATGGTCTAGACTATGGTGTTAAAATATCAAAAGGATTTGTTCTGTCAATTTTCCGGGAATGAGGCAGAAAAGAAAAAGAATAATAATAATAACTAGTACGTCAATTGTTCGGAGAACAATTTATAGGTCTTTCCTGGAAGTTAATAAGACCAGGATTCTAAGCTTGAAAATTCATTTATTGATTCATAAACGTGGTATAATAAAATTTTAACTGTGACCTTGACCTTTGACCTTGACGTAATTTTGAAGGTCACGATGTCCCGAACATTTTTTGTATTGAAAATATTGTTGTATCTTCAATGGTATTTGAGCTAAAAGCAAAAAACCCAAATTCGGACATCAAAAATCGGTTTTTGGTCCATAGGCCCAAAACGGTTGGTCCAATCATTTCGGACCTAATGTAACAAATGTAGATCTCAACAAGACACACATTTTCTCCATTACATTTAATCAGCTATCTATTATGGTTTCTGAGTTAATCCAATAACAAGGTCTGAGGTCAAAGTTCAAAGTGACCAATCACCTTTGACCTTAGCATTTTTAGATGTAACACATATCAACTAAGATGAATGGAAAAGGTTCCAGGCTTCTATTGCCTACCGTTTTTGAGAAAAAAGTACTCAAAGATGTGACGAAATTTTGCGGGGGCATATCTCATGAACGGTCCACAGTAGAGTTTCGGTCTAAATGTAACAAAAGTCCGTCATGACCTAACAAACATTTTTGCCATTACATTTTTTCAGCTATTTCTTATGGTTTCTGAGTTTATCCCATAACAAGGTTTTTCGGACTTATTAAATGTTTACAGTTGGACAGCTACAGGTAATGTTTCGCTGAAAAAAAGAAATACTGGTAATTTTATTGAGCTTTTCAAAATGCAAAAATATATCAAAAAGATATTTCAATAATTTAAAGAAAGAAGACTGTATATAGACTATGCTTTTTACCTGTCTTTGAGCTGAAAACTGATTAATTATACGTTTATTAATTTATTTTTTATTTGTAGGAAATCCAGAATTTAGTAAGCCATGTTGACATTGTACCAACAGTTCTTGACTGGTTCACTATAAAGTATCCAGATTATAAACTTCTACATAAACCTGTAAATTTCACAGGGAAGTCATTGCTTAGGTTGCTAGGCAACAAGAATGTTCCATCAGATGAAGCCATATATACAAGTCATAATCTTCATGAAGCAACAATGTACTACCCAATGAGATCCATTCGTACAAAAAGATATAAACTGTTACATAATTTAAACTTTTTAATGCCATTTCAAATTGATCAGGACTTTTTCATCTCCAACACATTCCAGGATCTACTGAATCGGACTAAACACGGCGTTAGTACACACTGGTATAAAGATTTAAAGCAGTATTATTACAGAGATGAGTGGGAGTTTTATGACCTGTTACTAGACCCACACGAACTGAATAACCAGTATCTAAATACTAAATATATAAATACCATAAATTACCTTAAAGACAAACTATATACTTGGCAAAATATAACATCAGATGCATGGATTTGTGAACCAAAAGGAGTATTAGAAAACAAAGGAAAGTACTTGTTAAATCCACAGTGCTTTAATGCAAATTATGGTGTGTGAAGTTTCCAAGATGAATTTTCATTAGGAAATCTAGTACATGTAGTAATTGAATATGTGAAGCTGTTGTTTTCACATGGAAATATGTTACAGTATATGAGCATTATTTTCAAATGCTACCTGCAAGTTCCATTCATATACTACTCTTCTATATACCCAGAGTAACCTGCAAATCTAGGTTGTTTGATTTTTGCCAGCAGAAAAAAAAACTCCCTGATTTGACATTACCGGTTTCGACTTTACCCTGAATTGACCCACTGACAGTGTGACGGGTGCTGTGCACAGAGCAGGACATGCTTACCCTTCCGGGGCACCTGATGTCACTCTTGTTTATTGAGAGTTCACACTGTTAGTGCTTTAGTTTTTTGTGTTGTATATGTAACGTTCGTGTGTTTTGTGGGCATGTGGTGTCTTTGGTCTTCCGTCTTTTGGTGTTCTTGCTTTTGCCTTGTCTCTGGACTTTGATTTGTGTAATCTTGTGCTTTGTTCCTTCGGTATTCTACTGCCGTTGTCCCACAAAATATTGAAACAAAAGTAGCCAGAATGATGTTGATGTTGATGATATATCCTCATTTAAAATTGTGTCAGTGTGAAGTGATATAATTTTTGAATATGCTTAAATGAAAGGAATTGTTGAAATCAATCAAAATATAACCTTAATATTATATTAAAAGTATATACATTGTACAACATTCTGTATAGAATTGAAAAAGAAAACCATAGTAAATTAAGTTGTTTAAAAATTATTTATGTTACATATATAACCTTAGTGTCTGTTTTGAATATTACATCAAACTTCAAGGTATCAGTCCCAAGTCTGCAAACTATTGAAATCTTCACTGCAAATTTAAATGTACAAATTCCAAGTTTTCAAACTTCACTGTCTAACCTAAATGTGAAACTTTGATTGTAAACTTTAAACTATCCGTTGGAAGTTTTAAACATCCAGTAAAGCTTTAATGTATGCTTCCTAAGTCTGAAACCGTTACACTTAACTCTACCTGTCCTAAGTCTGCAATCTTCACAACAAACTTCACTGTATCTGTGTCAGGTTTGCAACCTTCACACCAAACTTCGCTGTATCTGTCTCAAGTTTGCAACCTTCACACCAAACTTCACTATCTGTCTCAAGTCTGCAACCTTCACACTAAACTTCATTGTATCTGTGTCAATTCTGCAACCTTCACATAAAACTTCATTGTATATGTGTCAAGTCTGCAACCTTCACACTAAACTTCATTGCATCTTTGTCAAGTCTGCATACTTCATTATACCCGCCGCAAACAAAGTTTGGGGGTATATAGGAATCACCCTGTCTGTCTGTCTGTCTGTCTGTCTGTCTGTCGGTCTGTCCACACTTCTTGTAAGCGCAACTTCTCTTAAACCTCTTGAAGGATTTTGATGAAACTTTACACAAAGGAAGGACACTATATGGAGATGTGCATGAAGGAATATAAATATTGTCCGACACCAGGAAGGGGAGATAATTAGACTTTTGACTTTTCGTTGATTCCCTATGTATGGGTTACCTCGTAAGCGCAACTCCTCTTAAACCTTTTGAAGGATTTTGATGAAACTTTATACAAAGGAAGGACACTATATGGAGATGTGCATGAAGGAATATAATTATTGTCCGACACCACGAAGGGGAGATAATTTGACTTTGACATTTCGTTGATTCCCTATGTACGGGTTACCTCGTAAGCGCAACTCCTCTTAAACCACTTCAAGGATTTTGATGAAACTTTACACAAAGAAAGTACACTATAGGGAGATGTGCATGAAGGAATATAAAAATTGTCCAAAACCAGGAAGGGGAGATAATTCGACTTTGACTTTTC
>MJUU01035996.1:52038-67726 GCA_002080025.1 Modiolus philippinarum
AATACTTAATTTTCTTTAAAATTGTGTCCTGCAGATGGCATGCAATAGGGAAAATAGTTAAATTAAAGTTGGATCATATAACATAAATGTTTATTTACATAGTTTGAATATGAGACCCTTTAACATATAAGTTGATTTGAATTTATGTACTGGCCATGGTCCAGGTGAGCGATACAGGCTCTTGAGAGCGTCTTGTTTTTTTAGCTCACCTGGCCTAAAAGGCCATGTGAGCTTTTGCCATCACTATGCGTCCGTCGTCTGTCTTCTGTCTGTCTGTCCGTCAACAATTTCAAAAATCTTCTCCTCTGAAACCGCTGGACTAAATGTTACCAAACTTGACTGGAATCATCACCAGGGTATGGCTTCTCAAAATCTAGTTTGATAAGTCGGCTGGACAAACAACATGGCCGCCATTGCTAAAAATAGAACATAGGGGGTAAATTGCAGTTTTTGGCTAATAAGTCGAAAATCGTTACAGATATCAAAAATCTGGCGAGGTAAAACTGATCAGCGTGATGATATCTACCCACCGTGCAATTTTTAAGAAAATCTGAAAACCCATCTCGGAGTTATAGGCCTTTTTCCGTGAAATTTTCAAATTTTTTGCATTTTTTATTTTTTATTTCAAAAAGTGTAACAGATAGAGGTCAATTGTAAATTGCAAAAATGTTCAACATATCAAGATCTTCCCATCCTGAAATTTTGAAGAAAATGCATAAACCCTTGTAGGAGTTATTGTCCTTTTTTCACCGAATTTTTAAAAATTTCGTATATTTCGTCTTTTATTTCCAAAACTATAGAAGATGAAAGTGAAGTGTAAAATGATGAAATGTTTTCCATGCTGTGGCGACTTCAAAATTGGTGTTGGAAATAGTTCGTTGACCGCCATTTTCAAAATGGCCTCCAAAAAGGCGGGAAAGTTCACCATTGTCCGATTTCAATGAAATTTGGTTTCCAAATTGATATTGATGTTGCGACGTCAAAACCGGTGTTGAAAATTGTTTTTGACTGCCATTTTTGAAATGACAGCCAAAAAAGCCTGGAAAATTCAACATTGTCCCATTTCAGTGAAATTTGGTTTCCAAATAGGTATTGATGTCGCAACTTCAAAACTGATTTTAAAAATTGTTTGTTGACCGCCATTTTCAAAATGGTCGCCAAAAAGGCGAGAAAATTTAACATTCACATTGGACCCTATGAGAAATCACGTTAAAAGATCTATGTAACTACTGAGGCAATTGAAACCAAACTTGGCCACAATAGTCCTTGGGTGTTCCCCTGCAAAAAGATGTTTTTTCTGGTTCGCGCTATATCAAACATGGCTGCCAGCGGGAACATGGTTTTAGTATTGGACCCAAAGATCTTCTCCTCTGCAACTACTCCGCCAATTGGAACCAAACTTGGCCACAATAGTCTTTGTGTAGTCCCTTGAAAAAAGTGCTTTTCAGATCCGCGCTATACCCAACATGGCCTCCAGCAGGAAACATAGTTTTAACATTGGACTTAATCGGAAACAACATTCAAAGATCTCCTTTGAAACTACCGAGCCAATTAGAACCAAACTTGGCCACAATATACCTTGGGTGGTCCCCTGCAAGAAGTTGTTTTTACGGTTCGCACTATATCCAACATGGCCGCCAGCGGGAATCAGTTTTAACATTGGACCCTATGGGAAAACTACTGAGCATTAAAAGACAACTCCAGTATTAAATATTTTACGAAAGGATATGAAGTAAATGAACATGAGACGTAACACATGTGTTAACTCATACTGTAATAATTTTGATGAGCTGTATGGCCTTGATTAATAAGGCGGTCAAGGGGATAACTTCCTTTGGGGTCATTGAGCTACTTTGCTTATGAGTTTTGGACGCTTCCGAAATTGACCACTGGTTATATTTCTCATGTCACAAATTATTAAATACACATGTGTCTCTTTCCACCGTCAATTCAACCCTCTTATGGTAGCTTCCAGCTGCGAGATTGCTTCATCCCTTCCTAGGAACTCAGTTTCGGTTGATTGGCGGAGTGTCCTGTCCATGGGGCTCTGCTGTCTACTTCATCAAGTGTCATCGATAGGGCCTGGAGCAAAAGTTCCCTTTCGATGAGAACCCCAAGGACCAAGTTGAAATTTTGATATAATAAAAATAATATCATTTGTTTACGAGTTGTTATTTAGCAGCAAACTCTCGGGGGTTCTATGCGTTTTAAGCTCACCTGACCCAAAGGCCCTTATTGGAAATGTTTTGATGCGTGTACATTTAAACCTGCCTTGCTATAATCCCATGCAGTTTCAAAACTCGGTCAAATGGTTTCTTAGATATGCTCCTTTTAGATGTGCTCTGGACCAGTTCATAAAAGTAAAAACAAAATTACCGAACAGAATCGTCAATAGCCGAAATCCATACGACAAAAAGACAGAGTAGGTGAGCAAAAACCGTAAAAATGATATATCGCAATGGTCTTTGACTTGGCACTGGCATTTCAAAAGAAATAGTGGGATAATAATAAAACTGTAACTTATAATTATTCAGTGAGCTTACGTATCGTATTTCCGGGAATTATCAGACCCTTATAAAAATAAATTATAAATAAATCCCAGTATATATATTTGAAGATCCCCTTGTTGTAAAAACTCTTGACAACTTCTCGACTGTCTTGTTAAGGAGATGGGAATTGATAGTTCGTCTGGAAACCCTACTTATACTCCCACCACTTTATCAACGGAGGAGAATATTAAAAATCACACTTCTGATTTAGTATCCCTTTGCATCAAATCGGATGATGAAAACAATCAGCTCCCTTACATCTACTGCCTAAACTTCATAAGAATCCATGCAGAGATTCATTGCGGGACTACTAAGCCTCTGTCTGAGCTACTTTATTGACCGCAGTCAAAAATGGCCTGAAATGTTACTGTGATAAAGTCTACTCCATGAGCGGCGTCATTCAGATGTGGATTCTAAAAAAAAATCAAAAGATCTTGAACAGCTATCATCAACCACTCTCACCAATTGCCATAGCATACAGACTTTGGATTTTTCTACTCTTTATACTACTCTGCCACACAATAAATTGAAAACAGTTATTTCTGAATTGATACATCAGTGTTTCTGCGCTAAAAATGGAGAACGCAGATGCATTAATTTAGTAGTGGGGAAAGACAAAACATATTTGTCCAGAACCACACTGAGTCTAACAAGAAGTACACTGAGGATGACGTAATCAAAAGATTAGAATTTTTGATCGACTATATTTTTGTTGAATGTGGAGGCCGTGTTTTTATTAACAGGCAATCGGGATTCCCCACAGCATGCCCATTCATGTACTGCAGTACATAATTCACGTACATTAGAAAACATGCACGTAGAATTCACATATCAACACGTGTATGCACGTACAATTGAAAAATATGCATCATTGAAATATAAATGTTTTTTAGTCAAATGTATTGTTTACATCGAAAGTTGTAATCGAAGTATGTTGTGCATTTTGATTGGTTGCTTTGATCGCTGAAAACCTTTCAAATAGTGAAGTAAGTATATTAGAATTCACATGTACCCTCATAAACTATCCTGTACCCCTATATTCGAGGGACAGGGGTACATGTACCTCCAATTGCAAAAAGCAGTGGGAATGCTGTTCCCATGTGATTTTATTCCCACTTTTAGCTTACCCTTTTCTTTACTCATATGAAGCAAAGTTTTTACAACGGCGTACACAGAAAAAAAACCAAACATTTAGCCTAGTCCTTTAATTTCAGCTTTTGCTACATAGGCGATGCACTTTTTCCCACTAATCCAAAACTTAAGGAATATTTACACCAGATCTATCCCAATGAACTTGCAATTAAAGAGACTACAGGCTTTGTACTAAGATCTTTTGATATACACTGAAGAAGAGAAGATGGACGTTTGAAATCTAAGCTTTATGACAAACGTGACGATTTTAATTTCCCAATTGTGAACTTTCACCTTCTTAGCAGAAATATGCCAACTTCTCAAGCCTATGGAGTTTACATTTTACAGTTGATTCGTTACAGTCGAGCTTATATTACTTACAACACCTACTGGACATGTGATGACATGATTAAGGCACTGAATCTCTTGCTAGACAACATTTATGTTCGTTTTGGCATCATTGTTTATCATGAGGTCATTGGAATCCCTATGGGTACTAATTGTGCACCGCTCATTGCAGATCTTTTTCTGTTCTGTTACGAACGGGACTTCATGGAAAAACTACAAAATGGAACTTTACCAAACAGTGATAAACTTATTTCTATTTTCAATGATAATAGCAGGTACATTGACGATATCCTTACTATTGACAATCCCCAGTTTTTAGCTTATGTCGACATCATTTACCCATAACAACTGAAACTGAATAAGGCAAACAATGATTCTAAATACTGCCCTTTTCTGGATCTAAGTATCACCATTGACTCTGGTAAAATAAAAACTAAAATTTATGATAAAAGGGGTGATTTTTATTTTACTATTACTAATTTCCCCTTTCTTGACGGCGACGTTCTCCTAGCTCCATCCTACGGGGTGTATATATCTCAACAACTTGTACGATTCGCTTGCATTTGTTCTACCCTTGACGATTTTAATGAGCGTAACCTTACTCTCACATCCAAGCTTTCACAACAAGGTTACAGATTTTATAAATTATTAAATACTTTTAAGAAGTTTACAGAAGATATGAACATTTAATATCTAGATATGACGTGACTCGCGAACAGTTAATTACAAAGGGCATTTCTCATCCTCGATTTTATGGAAATGTTGTTAAAAAATGTCAGAAACTGATAAATGATCCAGAAAAACTGGGACGTAACTTACATTCTTTACGTAATTTAGTGGATATCGGCGAGATATTCTGAACAAATCTGTTAAATTGGCTTTGGATTCAAGTGACCTGAAGACTTTAAATATATACTGGCCTCTCACTGATACTGCCGATGTCAACTGATGTCTACTGAAATTCATGACGACTCGTTCACCAAACCCTTCGGGGAGTTTTGAGTTTGATTTTTCTTCCGTAGTGCGACAGTGTTTTACCAGCAGACTAGGTTCTTTGAGCTAGCCGGCGGTTTAGCGGCGAACACCCATTGACCCATCTTTCTAAATTACGTTTTGTCATATGCTTTTCTTTTTCAAGATAGTGGTCATTGAGATAGTAGTCTACCTGTATTGGGTTTTATTCGCATATTTATTTAACTATAGGGAAACGGGATAGAGAAAGGGGAGGTTTGGGTACCCATAAACCGGTTTAATCCTACCACTGGCTTTTGCTAGTGCCGGTACCAAGTCCGGGTATCCCGAGTTCCTCTCGTTATTTCTGTTTGTTTCTTGTTTTTATTATTGTTTTTCTAGTACACTAAGCTTGTAAATTGTGGCATGTGATTGTAGTTCCGGGCCATTGTACGTGTTTACTGTTATCCAGTTTTTGTAAACATATAGTTTATACAGGGATTTTTTAATAGAGCAAACCAATATCCCCACAGCCGTTAAGTTTGTTCAGCCTCTGTTACTTTCATCCTTCCAGAAATTCTATGACCGTCACCATGGCACCATTGAAAGAATACCGTGTATGTGTCTCAAATAAAAACGAACATTTTCAGCTAGATTTTACGTCTTTACGGATTTAATACAACCAGCTCTGACTAAATAAACAATGAAAAGATATTGAGTAAATGCACACGAGACTATAAATAATGATTGAACCAAGCAATGGAACAACGCTTTTAATGTTGTTCTTCATCTTGAAGTCACCATAAGGCCTTCAACAATGAGCTTTGCTCATATCTCACAGTAAATTCAAGGTGGCCCCTATAAACACCGGTTTGAACGGAATTCATTGTTAAATGTCGAGCAACGCTACATCCACGTATCCTCTCTTTTGTTCATGGATGCGAGGTTGTCAAGAAACATAAAATTAAGTGGCAAAGTGTTCTCACAACATATAAACAACCACAGGGCACTCGTCGAGTCAATTGCAAGAAAACATGGCATAATAAAGCAAGAGAATAAATTAATATGTAAATTACAAAAAACTAAAATAATAATAAACCCGAGATTTACTCACTGATAGTGTGAAGGGTGTCGCTAGCGCAGCAGAACATGCTTACCCTTCCGGAGCATCTGATTTTACTACCGGTTTTAATGGGAGTTCACACTATCAGTGCCTTAATTCTGAATGTGTATTTTTATTTCCGTGCCGTGTGGTCGTCGCATGTCCTTGATGTGTCTTTGTTTTTCTGAGTTCCCGTTTTTGCCATGTCTCTGGACTTTGTAATTATTACATCCCTTGTTCCTTCGGTATTCTACTACCATTGTTTGAGCAGGGACTTCCATTACAAAAAACCTAACGTGCAGCAGAGAACATGTTTTTTTTCAAAATATTTGGAATCGTTTCCATGGTATCGATAGCTATTCTGGAACTCCCATCGCTATAGAACTTTATTAAATTCACAGAAACTTTAGTATCTTGTTATTCCATGACTCATAATCTTCATTTGAGGTCTCATTAATGTATGGATATCAGGATTGAGATATTGTAAAGAACATAAAATTTCATTTTCCAATATGATGCTGTAGTAAACACCAGCCTTATTTGATCCCCGTAATGTACCCCCAATGGATTTGCATGGATAAAAGTTTGCTGGTTGCACATTTAGACCATCATCGCTAGCCAAGGGTTACGATCTGGTCCCCCCTCTCTTCTTGAAGAGGGGAGACCGGATCATAACCCTTGGCTAGCGAAGATGCATTTAGACATAAAGGCTAACGCACTACAATATTTCCAAGTTTAATAGACCTTATTGCAACTTATTAACTTTATCTTGCATGACTTACAAATTTCCTGTGAAGTTTCAAGGTGAATCTCCATCTTGTTCAACTACAGAACTGTCTATTTTCAATTATCAATTTCCCTAACATGGACAGTAATATTCCAACTTCTCCTGCTGACGGAACGTATGTTTCACAGTTGATTCGTTACGCGTGAGCTAGCACAAATTATATAGATTTTCTCATTAGAAATAGTTATCTTCGTGACCGCCTTATTAATCAAAGCTTAAAAAATTCCGTCTCATACGATCATTAAAAAAGTTCTTATATAGATATCAGTCCCTTGTTGAAAAGTTTCGGTCCCAACTGTGATTCAGGATTCATTTTTTTATACTCAATACTGGGACGATTATTTCTTTTTAAAGTCTAGACCCTTCAGTGGCAATTGCTGTTGCGTTGCTACCGGACACTGCCGTTGTGGAAGTGGAGGTTTTTGCGCGCCATAAAACCGGTTTATCCCAATGTCTGTACTAAGTCAGGACAATTTCGGTTGACAATTTTTGCGGTGGGTTTCAACCTGCTTTGTTTTTTGCCTCTTAGACGATGGCTCTTGACAACTCTGTTCGGTAATTTTGTTATTACCCAATTTTAAGATGTAAAATAGGCTTTATAGGAGATCCTTTTTGAGCCACAAATGTACCCTCAATGAACCTTTTTGTAAATGGTTTTGCTTATTACATATCTGGAAATATTGGAATAACATTAACGTTGTTTGAAAGCTCTAGGTAATCTCTGACAAAATCACTGCGACAGAGAGAAAGAAAGATTGAAGGACAACAAAAGATTATGCGCCTCGCAACTGTTTTGAACAATGCTGTATTGCGTGATCAGTAAACCGTTGGTACCAGGGATAATTCTTTATTATGATGTTTGAATATCCATGAAATCCACGAAAAATGAAACTCCACCAATAATAGCACTTTCACAGTATTTAACCGTATGTGAAATAAAATACCATCAAGTTTACATATCATACAATTCGCCGTTCCAGAAACTGAAGAGTTGTGGGTAAAGTGATTGTAGAAAAATTTTTGGTGTACGAACAATCGATTTTCAACCAATGACACTATGTTATTTACGTTCTAAACAAGTCAAAATATTTTGGTGTACGCTCTACCCACAATGCTTTAGTTTCTGAAACGGTGAATTAAGGAATTTGAATGATAATGGGGTAGTCCATTTATACAGACCAACAGTCCTATCATTACGTATTGTTCTTACAATTAAATATGAAGTAATCAACATCTTTATTGTATGACAATGATAAATACAGATTTACTATTTTGTTTTGCTGTATCGCACACTCTAACCCCTTTATATCTTACCTTTCATTGTATGATATACTGCCTTAAAAACATGATACCCATCTGAGATATACATTTACTGAAGTGAAATTAAAGTAAAGAGTGTTTAAATCTTATCATCGGTTTGAAACCTTACATAATGAAATAGAAATGGCACAAAATCAAGTGGTTTGTCAATTCTGTGAAACTTCCGCGACAATTAAATGGAAATGTATAAACTGTGATGCATCCATGTGCGAAGAATGTAAAACAAAAGTTCATAATAAAGTACCAGCTTTTAGGAAGCATAAGGTGATTGATAAAAGTGAATTCAATACCTCTGCTACACGAGAAACTATCCGATTATGGGATTTGAAAAATATTCAGTGTAGGAACCATGACGATGAAATGTGTTGTATTTTCTGTAGGGATTGTACTCAATTCCTTTGTTCTTTATGTTTGAGTAAATGGAAACTTCATCCAAACCATAACTTTGAAAACATTGTTGACATTTATAATGAGGAAGTACATAAACTCCAGGATTTAGAGAAGAAATTAAAGCAACATGTAGATTTCTTAACTGAAACAGAAGAAGAACAGGATGCATTGATGGAAAAGGGTAATACACAGTATACTGAAATCATAAACGATATACGTCAGAGAGAAAAGGAAATTATAGGGACAGCTAATACGCAATCTGAGAACTTGATCAAAGAGCTTGACAACTTTTGGAAACCACAACAAAAAGCGTTTAATGAAACACTTCAGGAAATACGAAGCAAAAGGGGAGACCTCCACAATCGAGTTTCATTTATTAAGGAAACGTTTCGTTCGAATAAAGCAATGTCAATTTTTTTCTGCAAGTGATTCTGTAAAAAAGGATTTGCCTGCAATATCGGCTAAACTTGAGTCGTCCATAAAACAAATTGAGCTTCCCCAAGCAAAACCAGAGGAACCCCTTGTGTCTCTGGGTTCCTTAAGATTAATACCAGAGCTGAATGTAATTCAGAGCTATCATTCAAATCTGGAAAATATTTCCAAGATAATTACAACTTTAAAAGAAAATTTTGTCTTCTCTTGTATCAATAAGAGTATATGCACATTTGAATTGGTTAATTCCAGATGTCTTACTACTACGTTGGTTGAGAATGTGGACGTGATTGACATCACTATAACGAAACCAGGAAACTTACTCTTTTCTCTGTGTGAAAATAGTGAAGTAAAATATGTAGGGAACGTCTTATCAGAAACAACTATTGAAACTTTCGTATC
The DNA here is from genome assembly GCA_002080025.1 of Modiolus philippinarum. Classification (NCBI taxonomy): domain Eukaryota; kingdom Metazoa; phylum Mollusca; class Bivalvia; order Mytilida; family Modiolidae; genus Modiolus; species Modiolus philippinarum. The sequence goes on from MJUU01035996.1 coordinate 61,451, forward strand.
ATTATCGCCCTTGTACGTGAGAGGAATCCATGCATCTGACAGAAATATTTTTATTGGATTCTGTAAGAAAGGTAATCTTTTTCCTCTTTCTAATGACAGTAGAAGAGGAATCATAGTACAAGATTATAACGGCAAACATATAAGAACATTAGAATGTGACACTAACGATGGCAGAATATTTTCCCTTCCAGATGAAATAACAACAAGTACAAACGACGATATCTGTGTCATTGACAGCACTGGTTAAGGATGGGAAGGCAGGGTTGTAGTATTAACAGAACTGGGGGCAGTCAAATGGATATATGAAGGTCATTCATCCATAAATTCTAATAATAAATTCTCTCCCTACGGTTTGGTTGCAGCGAATGAGGGCTTTGTTCTAGTGGCAGATAGGAAAAGCAATGCAGTTCACATGTTATCACCAGATGGCAAAATGTTGAAGTGGCTCAATGACAAAGACGGTATAGAACAACCATTATGTTTAAACATTGACAAATATGGGAGGTTGTTGATCGGATGTACAAGCACTGATACCCATGACCAAATAACCAAGCTTCATGTGGTAGAATTTACATTTTAGTTTACAACCAGTGAGCAATTTCTCAGATAGTATAGAATTTGAACTTTCTCACTGTTGTCAGTTCAGACTTACCAGGTTTAGGCAAACTTGATCTTCCATAACTCCATATTTTGGAATATTTTGGGAAAAATTATGAAAATTCTGTTAAGAATCTAAAAAACTCAGACTCAATAAATAACTACTTTTCATTATGATGTTCATTTTCTTATTGAATATCATATGCAAATTGAGCTATTCCGAGCGCAGCATGATAAGATCACTGCATATTTAACAATCATACCTCTGGACATAGACATTTTTGCATTTGCATTGGTCATTTATTAAAAAAGTGAGATTGGTCACAATAAGGTGGAAGACTCAGTAATATCTTCAAACCAAAAGATATGGTTGTGAAAGACGATAAAAACAATCGAAATAAAAATGCATGTACTTAATAACAAAATTCAACTTATTGGAATCCGGATTTTTAAAATAAAAAAAAAATGTAAAAGTTATTTAAGATGTACAAAAACAAAACTAGGAAACAGAAATGGACGCAAACATCACAAAACGCACTTTTGATGTGAATTGTCCACACTAAACCGGGGCTAAGCATGATCTGCTATGAAAAGTTAAATGTCAAGTTAAATCCGTTGTTTGAAAATAACAGCTGAATCTCCTCAGACATGTCTAAATTTAATTTCACAAACTGAAGGGTTGTATAGCAAATTAACAAGTATTGAAATTACGACTAAAGAAAAAAGGTTTAGATTTACTCCATATCTTTTTATTGTTTATTTAAGTTCCTCACAAGAATTGAATTCTGAAGTGATTAGGGGAAAGGTGGAATATATTTAACCGATTAAAATGAGTCATAAAGGCCAAATTCATTTTGCAATGTCCGCTAGAAATGCATTATCTAACTTTTACTAAAGTTTGTTGAAAACTAAGGAGTATCTCCCTCGTACATAGCTCTGTCCTTAGCTGCATTTTGGCTTCTCTACTTAGATCCTTTCGGTTATTTGTTCTCTGTCAGGTTTTACACGTTTTTTGTTTAATGGACTTCCAAATGTTTTGGTCTGATCTGCACTGATGAGACATAAGTTGCCGAAATGCGCATATGCAAAAACAAATAAACAGTAACTTCGCCATTCGGTTATTGACTTTTCAAGAAAAAAAAAACAATAAGTATTGTTCCTCTCTAATATACTTATCTGAAAATCTTGTACATAAACTAACTTCCAAATCCACTCATTGATTTATAATCTAAAGAAGCAGTGAGTTCAGGAACAAATACCACAAACTAAATTTTATAGGAAATATTTACTGAAAGAGGAAGGTAACCTGTGAAAACATTGACCAATCAAACTATGAAAAAATATGCTCTGTTCAGTTACGTAAAGAAGTCAACAATCCTGTACTTAAATTTTTTTTGTGTAGAAATGGGATAAAACAGCATCCTATTTTTTTTTATTTTATAAGTGAAAAAAGGCCATACCTCTGTTTTGAGGCCCAAGGAGATCGAATCACTCAGATGGTAATTTTGAAAGAGGCGAAATTTGAATAAAAAAAACTAAGATTCACTTTAAATTTTATTTGGCTTGGCTTGCAGCATTCTATCTAACATTTCTAAAGTAAACTGTGAAAACATTGACCAATCAAACCATGAACAAATATGATTTATTCAGCTACGTAGAGAAGTCGACAATCCTGTAAGGCATGGTAGAAATGGAATAAAACAGCATCCTACTTTTTTTTTATTTCATAAGTTAAAAAAGGCCATAACTCCATTTTAAAGATGCCCTCAGGAGATCGAATCACTCATCTGGTAAGCATGAAAGAAGCGTAATTTGAATAAAAAAACATCATAAGATTCACTTTCTTTTGTATTTGGCTTGCTGCGTTCTATCTAACATTTTAAAACAAATCTACATTTCGTCTATAAGGATGTACATGTTCGACACGACTGAAAATTGGAGATTCCATACATGTTATCATGGAGATACTGTGTAACAAACAATGAAAGGATATGGAGACAAAGTTTCTACAAATACATACTGAAACAAGCCCCTAGCACCGGTTGGAGCGAAATTCTTTGATAAATGTAGAACAACGCTAGATCTATGTATTTTCTGGTCATGGATGCGGGATCGTCAACTAACATACATTTACACTAATTAAGAAGTTTCAAATCAATCCTTCCTGTAGAAGCTGACAAAAATGAGACCGAATTATTTTACAGACGGGGAACAGAATGACGTTTGAACATAGAAGGTGAATGCAGTATAACAACTCTCTTCACGAGTCTTCAGCTAAAAAACAGTCTTAATAGAAGACATGCAATCTTATAATGGGTGTTTCTATTGCGTAATAATTTGAACTTAATGTTACCTACCTATCCAAATTTCTTTTCAAATCAAAGTTTTGCTGATAATATACATTTTAGTTTTGGTGATGCAATGTAAGAATAAAAAAAATACTGAACTAGGAAAAAGAAGGGGAACGGGGAATGTGTCAAAGAGACAACGACCCAAAGGGGAGTAATAACAACTCAAAGCCACCATAAGATCTTCAATGAACGGTGAGGAAACCCCACACCCAACGGCAGGTTGAAAATTTCAATTTATAATGACATGAAGGGTAACCAGGGGATGGTTTAAATAATTACCTAAAATAAGTCAGTCTAGATCCTGGTTTCTGAATCAGGGGAAAGGAGGCACAAACGATTTTGGAACATCACGTTTTGTGAAAGATGAAGTTTTTAGCCAAGAAAATAATTCTTTCATTTACATATACTTGATGGAGGGATGGGGTTAGTGCTTGCCCTGCAATGTCTGAAACTATATAGTGCTGCAATAATGTAAATGATCTGTGTCCTTGGTTTAAATGTGCATTGAACAAACAAACAAACAAGAAACAATTCCAAATCCAAATTAACAGCAACTTATTTCCAATAGTGGTCATTAAGGGTACGTTCGGGGAACTCGAATGGGGTGTAACCCTAACAAATATATCTTGAAAACTGTAACCATAATCTGCGTGAAACCTCTTACGACGTTCTTGAGTAAAATAACATCATGTTAAAAAAGAATTGAAAGTTTCAGAATAGTTATACCGTTGCATGGAAACGATGCGATATCAAAAAATTTAAATTATGGCAAAAATGCATTTTTCTGCTACAGCGACTAATTATAATACAAACCCTTTCCCATTTTTTTAACGCCCATAATCTGATATTGGAGTTCTATTGGTGGACTTGTGGTTTACTCTGCTATCACAAAAACGTTTTCAATTTCATCCAGTTCCCTCAAAATTTCTGATAAAAATCTGAAATGTTGCCGATGAAATGCTTATTGATAGCAAAAGTTCAAACTGACCGTATGGGTTAGATAAACAAATAATTGATAGTTTTATTTTGATTTCGTATCTTCAATGAATATATGTCAAAGCGTTTTCCAATAGTTGCATGTTACGTCTTTCATTATTTGAATGCATGTAAATCAAATACCTTGAAATAAACATATGTGTTTTTTTTTATTTCTGAGCTTTGTATCTGTCTAACGTCATTGTTTTCTGTGTTCTCGTTTTGTCATGTCTTTGTACTTCGATTTTTGTAAATCCTTCGGTATTCTACTGCCGTTTTATTATTAGAAAATGAAGTGAATGAAAATGGGGTAGTCTAATCATACAATCATACAGGCCAAAAATATCAAAAATATACTTTTATATATTTTATAGTTTAGGACACTTGTGCTTTTGTTAGGCAACGGATGACAGTGATTGTAAGAGCACTTTGCCAGTTACTTTTATGCTTGTTGACAATAGCGCAACCATAGAAAAGAAAAAAAAAACATTGATGTAGATCCTACTTACTGAGTTTATCCTTTTTAGACATACGGTTCGGTTCTCACTTACTTTCACAGTTGATTCCTCGCGCAAAACCCCAATAATGAAGAATATCTAATTTGAAATATTTTTTCTTTCCGTCTAATTAATCAATGCTTTTAAAAATTTCCGTCTTATACGATGCAAAAAAAAATCTTAATTAATATCAGTCCCTTGAAAAAAAAAGAAGTTTGGGTCCGAACTGTGATTCAAGATTCTTTTTACTTAGTTCTGGGATGATCATTTCTTTTAACTGTCTCCGATCTTTCAATAGCAATTGCTGTTGAGTTGCTATCGGACACTACTGCAATAAAAGGAGAGGTTTGGAATGCCATAAAACCGGTTTAACCCACCATTTCTATTAAATTCCATGTACAGGACCGTTGCGGTTAACTATTTTAAGGTGGTTTCTCAGCTTCTTTGTCTTTTTGCGTTTTGGATTGTTCGGAAATTTTGTTATTCCCCTCAATCACGGTCTGTGACATTTCAATAGCATTGCTGTTCAGTTGTTACCGGGCACAGCCGCAATTTAAGGGGTTGTTTGATGCGCAATAAAATCGATTTTACCCACCATTTCGTTTTAAATACCTGTACCAAGTTAGGACCCTTTAGGTTTTTATTTCTATCGGTTATTTTTCAAATATTTTGTCTTTTATTTGCCCTCATGATTTCGGCGTTTGACAATTATGTTCAATAATTTCGATATTACCCCCATGTACTTACAAGGGTCATTCTACCATAACTTCTAATAAAAAAAAATCCATCCTATTAGTTTGTTGCAACAAATTAGGGATTTGCTCTAGTGGCAGATAGGAAAAGCAATCAAGTTCAGATGTTATCAACAGATAGCGAACTGTTGAAGTAGCTCACTGACAAAAATTGAAGAACACAACGGTTACCATCATCTCTAAACATTAATACAGTTTGGATGTTTCTGATGGACTGTGGAAGTTTTGATACCCATGATCAAACAGACAAGCTTCATGTTGTAGATTTCATATTTTGGTATGCCACTAGTGAATTTTCTAATTGTTGTCAGTAAATAAATTTTTTGCAGACTTCCATAACAATTGTATGTCCACAACTCCATCTTTCAAAATATTTTAGTAAAAATTGTAAGCATCATATGCAAAAATTAAACAACCAACTAACGCTAAAAATGATTAATTTCTAGTTCTGCTTGCATTCCCTCTTATGCACTTTTTACGTCTTTACTTTGTGAAAGCACCAAAAAGGTAATATCGTCAAACCGAAAGATTGGCTTGCTAAAGAAAATAAAACAAACAAACTCACAGTATATAGGAACCTGTGCGCCTGAAATATTTGATTTACGTTTTTTATGTATGCTGTTGAACGTTTTTGTAGGAAAAAACACGAATAAACCATACGCGTCCGGTAAGCATTGAACATATTTTTCTTATTCCGAGATACAGCGATGGAAACGTTCAACATTCCCTACCACACGCACACGATTCACACGATGAGCGCACACGATTCGCACGATGAACGATGCAGAAAGTTCTCAATCGTGTATCGTGTACCGTGTATCGTGTACCGTGTACCGTGTAACGTGCGCCGTGTCGCTTAAATAATCTTATATATTTTCATAAAACGAACTCAGAATGAAAAAATATGAGCGGGCAATAAAAGTCGAGAGTCGTATAAATAAAATGATAATTCTCAATGTGATATATATAAATAAAACAACTGTTAATTATGGCAAAAGAAAATAGTCGGTTTTCCATATGAAACAGCATTTATGACATCAGTGTTGCAATCTTTCTCTCGGAAACTGTCTCCACTTTTGCCGTAACAATATCATAATAGGGTCG
>MJUU01035996.1:68876-79692 GCA_002080025.1 Modiolus philippinarum
TATTATACCGGTGTCCGCAATACTAAAACTTTATCAAATTTAACCATAAATATAAAAGAAAGGGAACTTTTTCTCTATTTAGTATTATACCGTGTCCGCAATACTTAAACTATATCAAATTTAACCATAAATATAAAAGAAAGGGAACTTTTTCTCTATTTAGTATTATAACGGTGTCCGCAATACTAAAACTTTATAAAATTTAAACATAAATATAAAAGAAAGGGAGTGTTTTCTGTATTTAATGTTATACTGGTGTCCGCAATACTAAAACTTTATCAAATTGAACCATAAATATAAAAGAAAGGGAGTATTTTCTGTATTTAAATTTGATAAAGTTTTAGTGTTGCGGACACCGGTATAATACTAATTAGTATTACACCGGTGTCCGCAATACTAAAGCTTTATCAAATTTAACAATCAATATAAAAGAAAGGGAACATTTTCTGTATTTAATATTATACCGGTGTCAACAATACTAAAACTTTATCAAATTTCACCATAAATATAAAAGAAAGGGAATTTTTTCTCTATTTAGCATTATACTGGTGTCCGCAATACTAAAACTTTATAAAATTTAACCATAAATATAAAAGGCAGGGAGTATTTTCTGCAATTTGATATTATACCGGTGTCCGCAATACCAAAACTTTATAAAATTTAACCATCAATATAAAAGAAAAGGAACATTTTCTGTATTTAATATTATACCGGTGTCAACAATACTTAAACTTTATCAAATTTAACCATAAATATAAAAGAAAGGGAACTTTTTCTCTATTTTGTATTATACCGGTGTCTGCCATTCTAAAACTTTATCAAATTTAACCATAAATATAAAAGAAAGGGAGCTTTTTCTGTATTCAATATTATACCGGTGTCCGCAATACTAAAACTTTACCAAATTTATAAAAGAAATGGAGTATTTTCTGTATTTAGTATTATACCGGTGTCAGCAATACTAAAACTATATCAAATTTAACCATAAATATAAAAGAAAGGGAGTATTTTCTGCAATTTGATATTATATCGGTGTCCGCAATACCAAAACTTTATAAAATTTAACCATCAATATAAAAGAAAGGGAACATTTTCTGTATTTAATATTATACCGGTGTGCGCAATACTAAAACTTTATCAAATTGAACCATAAATATAAAAGAAAGGGAACTTTTTCTCTATTTAATATTATACCGGTGTCCACAATACTAAAACTTTATCAAATTTAACCATCAATATAAAAGAAAGGGAGCATTTTCTGTATTTAATATTATACCAGTGTCCGCAATACTAAAACTTTATCAAATTGAACCATAAATATAAAAGAAAGGGAGTATTTTCTGTATTTAGCATTATACCGGTGTCCGCAATACTAAAACTATTTCAAATTTAACCTTAAATATATAAGAAAGGGAGTATTTTCTGCAATTTGATATTATACCGGTGTCTGCAATACCAAAACTTTATAAAATTAAACCATCAATATAAAAGAAAGGGAACATTTTCTGTATTTAATATTATACCGGTGTGCGCAATACTAAAACTTTATCAAATTTAACCATAAATATAAAAGACAGGGAGTATTTTCTGCAATTTGATATTATACCGGTGTCCGCAATACTAAAACTTTATCAAATTTAACCATAAATATAAAAAGAAAGGGAGCATTTTCTGTATTTAATATTAAACCAGTGTTCACAATACTAAAACTTTATTAAATTTAACCATGAATATAAAAGAAAGGGACTGTTTTCTGTATTTAATATTATACTCGTGACCGCAATACTAAAACTTTATAAAATTTAAACATAACTATAAAAAGAAAGGGAGTATTTTCTGTATTTAATATTATACAGGTGTCCGCAATACTAAAACTTTATCAAATTTAACCATTAATATAAAAATAAGGGAACTTTTTCTCTATTTAGTATTATGCCGGTGTCCAAATTACTAAAACTTTATAAAATTTAACCATAGATATAAAAGAAAGAGAACTTTTTCTCTATTTAGTATTATACCGGTGTCCGCAATACTAAAACTATATCAAATTTATACATAAATATAAAAGAAAGGGAACTTTTTCTCTATTTAGCATTATACCGGTGTCCGCAATACTAAAACTTTATCAAATTTAACCATAAATATAAAAGAAAGGGAACTCTTTCTCTATATAGTATTATACCGGTGTCCGCAATATTAAAACTTTATCAAATTTAACCATAAATATAAAAGAAAGGGAACTTTTTCTCTATTTAGTATTATACCGTGTCCGCAATACTAAAACTTTATCAAATTTAACCATAAATATAAAAGAAAGGGAACTTTTTCTCTATTTAGTATTATAACGGTGTCCGCAATACTAAAACTTTATCAAATTGAACCATAAATATAAAAGAAAGGGAGTATTTTCTGTATTTAAATTTGATAAAGTTTTAGTATTGCGGACACCGGTATAATACTAATTAGTATTACACCGGTGTCCGCAATACTAAAACTTTATCAAATTTAACCATCAATATAAAAGAAAGGGAACATTTTCTGTATTTAATATTATACCGGTGTCAACAATACTAAAACTTTATCAAATTTAACCATAAATATAAAAGAAAGGGAATTTTTTCTCTATTTAGTATTATACTGGTGTCCGCAATACTAAAACGTTATAAAATTTAACCATAAATATAAAAGAAAGGGAGCATTTTCTGTATTTAATATTATACCGGTGTTCACAATACTAAAACTTTATCAAATTTAACCATAAATATAAAAGGCAGGGAGTATTTTCTGCAATTTGATATTATACCGGTGTCCGCAATACCAAAACTTTATAATATTTAACCATCAATATAAAAGAAAAGGAACATTTTCTGTATTTAATATTATACCGGTGTCAACAATACTTAAACTTTATCAAATTTAACCATAAATATAAAAGAAAGGGAACTTTTTCTCTATTTAGTATTATACCGGTGTCTGCAATACTAAAACTTTATCAAATTTAACCATAAATATAAAAGAAATGGAGTATTTTCTGTATTTAGTATTATACTGGTGTCTGCAATACTAAAACTATATCAAATTTAACCATAAATATAAAAGAAAGGGAGTATTTTCTGCTATTTGATATTATATCGGTGTCCGCAATACCAAAACTTTATAAAATTTAACCATCAATATAAAAGGAAGGGAACATTTTCTGTATTTAATATTATACTGGTGTGCGCAATACTAAAACTTTATCAAATTTAACCATAAATATAAAAGAAAGGGAACTTTTTCTCTATTTAATATTATACCGGTGTCCGCAATACTAAAACTTTATCAAATTTAACCATCAATATAAAAGAAAGGGAGCATTTTCTGTATTTAATATTAAACCAGTGTCCGCAATACTAAAACTTTATCAAATTGAACCATAAATATAAAAGAAAGGGAGTATTTTCTGTATTTAGCATTATACCGGTGTCCGCAATACTAAAACTTTATAAAATTTAACCATAAATATAAAAGAAAGGGAATTTTTTCTCTATTTAGTATTATACTGGTGTTCGAAATACAAAAACTTCATATAATTGAACCATAAATATAAAAAAGGGCACTTTTTCTCTATTTCATATTATACCGGTGTTTGCAATACTTAAACTTCCCATGATTTAACCATAAATATAAAAGAAAGTGCACTTTTTCTCTATTTTATATTATACCAGTGTCCACAATAATTATACTGTATAATAAGTTTCATTTGATTAAGCTTCTATTCTTCTACTATATCGGACAGCCTGCATTATTAAAATTGAATATTTTATGGTTTTCGTTCCTAACCTATATACTGTTTTTGTGACAAAAAAAAACGGCAGTGATACTTAATCTGAAAATATTTTATTTTCTTCTTGTAAAATCGGCGGTTGAAAATCAAAACTCTGTTGTGCAGAAAATTGGCAATCCTATCTATAAAATGCGGAATTTAAATGAAACGAGTAAACGCACGTTACACGATACACGCAATGAACGTTACACGTTACACGATACACGATACACGATGAGCGCACACGATTTACACGATGAACGCAAACGGTCTACACGATGAACGCACACGATTCACACGATGAGCGCTAATTTGGGAATGTTGAACGTTTCCATCGCTGTACATTTTTATGTATTACATGTTGACCAAATGTGAATGACTGATTGATGTATAGGGGGTGACATTTTTGAGAAGAAATACGTATGTAAATATCTGCAAAAATCGGTGATCTCAACAGTCATTTAACAAGAAAAGACCATTTCCTAAGCTGAAATGTGTCTTTGTGCAACCATATTTATATGGTTAGTCTTTTAAAGGGTTAGCAACATATCAACAAGAGGACAATCTACTCTGCTTTCTTTTTTGATAGTAAGAATATCCATTTTACAAAGAAAAAAATCAACTGTATTCTGTTAACAGTTGTGCTGTATGTCTGCTTTCTGTTACCACTGTAAGCTAATTGCAGTTTTTCTTACTTTGTATTAATATCGCAAGAATCTTAACAATGCTGCTACTATATATTCAAAAAATTTTGTATGAAAGTGAGACGTATCTTTACACGTTGTCATAAGAAGTTTCATGGCTGAAAAACATCAAAATAATTAACTTTATAATTCAATGAAATGCCATTAAAAACCCGACATCTCTATTTGACAATATTTAAGAATATTGACAAATACTATGTACAATCATTATGTTAACCCCTTTAATATGACAAAATATTCTCTTTTATTATCAAAAATGCAGAAAAGGCTTACTTGGCTTCTAAATTATGCAAGAAAACGGCAAAAATGCTACAGACAAGAACGTCATTGAGATATCTCTGGTGCGCAGGTTCCTATACTGTTAAACTGGATGTAAAAATACTAAATTTTAAAGTCACCCGTTTTTTTTTTTGGGGGGGGGGAGGTATAATGTTCTTTTTTAACAATAATTTGTAAAAGTAATTCATGATATACAAAGACAAAACAAAACAAAAATAGTAATGGACATAAACAGCGCAAAAGCAGCAGTAATGCGAATCTCCACAAATACCGATGTACAGCTACCGGTGATATTTTCAAAATCTTCTGGACAATTATCATGTAAATCGCCCAAATGTCATCTATCTGCTTACATGTTCTGTCTGTAAAGAACAATATGTTGGTGAGACAGGAAATGCACTCTATCTTCGCATAAACTTGCACCGTAACCATATCGAAAACAAAGATCAGTACCAGGCCACTGCAATCCATTTTAAAATATGGAAGTCATCGCAATTGATCAAAGTAGATCGTGGAATTATTACGTTTAAAACCCAGTCTTAACATCAGGGTTATAGATCAATAAATGCATATAATCCAAGCGTTTAAAAAAAAAATAAAGAAAATATTGCAGTAAAAAGTTACGAACAAACACCAACAAAGATTTTTTTCACATCACTATAATTGAGGTCACGCCTTCAGTCTCCGACATGTAGTTTACTGATTAAATTAAATTTTGTAGTGTAGTTTTTTGTGAATACTTTATTGTTTTATTGTATTTTTTGTTGTTTTGAAAAAGACTCAGACAGAGTTGAAATATACATTGTTCATTCTGAAAGTCTTTAAATTAACCAAATTGTGTGTATCTGTTTAGATCTAGCACAAAAGGGATTTTAGGTTTATGTTGTTTATACATTTGTGTTGTGCACATCACGAATGGACTGTGTATTATAGTGTGTACAACATTTTCATATATTGTTTAGTAAGTAAGTGTTATGAATGGAGTGTGAATGAAACATCCTATTTATGTTCATTACGCATTCATTTTATTATTATTTTTTCGTTTATTTTTCTTCTTCTTTAATTAATCCCCATGTGTTTACAATGCTCTAAATGACCTGACGTCAGAATGTCTCTGTTCAAATTTTGTTTTTTTGAAGCTTTTGCTGTTACATAAAAAAAAATGGTTATTGATATCTGTATGTAAATATTGATGATAATTTGCCAATAAATTCATTACAAAAAAAAATAAATAAAAAATACGTAGAAGTTTTTTTTATTCTTTTTGTATATTTTACCTTTATTTTTTGTGATTTCATTCCAACTTATGCGTTCTTTTATTTTTGTTTGGCATAGAGAATACCTAGATTTATCGTCTAAATTTTGAAGTGCTATATTTTGTCTTTTTTCACATTATTAGCCAAGTTTTCATAAATTATTTTGTACACAGCAGAAAATATACCGTCTTGACCAGCAATAACAATTGAATTGCTGTTTTCCTCATAAGTTATTGCTTTAGGCTTGACCAAACCATCGTTTTGGCTCAATAACTGTTTACTTTTGCCATTTTCTGGGTTTACTGAGATAACCTTGTTGTTTTTAAGTTCACATACAAAAATGTTACCATATCTATCGACACAACAGTTTCTGAAATCGGCACCAGTACATCTAAATCGCCACAAAAAATTTCCCATAATATCATAGCACCAAATAATGTCAGACCTATCGTCTGTTAAAATCATTTTGCCTTGGAAACAAAATATATTACTTATAAATGGTGCGCTTACGGCCCTTATATGTCTAAGAGTCTTCCCATTCTCGTCATAAATTTCCACTGTTCGGTCGTACACATGCGACAATATTTCCATCTGCACTAGATATACTTGTACAATTATAGCATGTAATGACACGAAAAAGTTCCATATTTTTAATGTTTAATACTTTTATATTTCTATTTTTGGGGAATAAAAAAGCGACTAAAGGGTACTTGATAACACATGCTCCTGTAGGGGTTCCGAATTTTGTCTCAAATGAAACCAATTCTCCAAAATTATCTAATAAAATAAGTCCCCCACCATTATAATGTCCGTCTGTTAATAACAATTCTTTTGTCGGTAAAACTGCAACACTTGTTATATCCATCTCCTTACAAAACACTTTCTTTGCACAAATTTCAGCAGTAGTGAGTCGAGTTACCAACTTCAGGTTTGATACTCGATTCTCTGAAACCATATCCGATTCGGGTAATGAAATTTGTGCTGAACTGTGTTCTTGTGTAATGTCTAAATTACATTTTGACGCAGAATGAACAATCCCAATTTTACCAAAATTAATATCTTCTGGATGAATATTTGTTACTCTTGAATTTTTGGTATATTCAAGTGTAATTTCATGGCAACTGTTTGTTTGATATAGTAATGAGTCAACGGTATTGTCTTCAATATTCAGTTGGTTCTCAAATCTTTTTATCAATGTGAATATCTGGAAATTACTGCCGCATTTTTTCACTTGCTCCAATATTGACCGCATTTTAGTGTAACTGGATTTGTGGGATTCCAATTTTTTGATAGCATTGTTGATGATTGTTTCCTGAGCTGATCTTTGTGATTCGATGTTTGACATAATTTTATCTGCAGCATGCGCAAGTCTTTTTTCTATAGATCGTTGAAGACTTGTGACATTTTCATTTAATTCCAATGACTTTTCTTTTAGCCTTTGAATGTTACCCTTTCGATCATCTGCCATTTGTTGTATGTTTTGGATTCTGTTGTTAAGAGCACTCTCTAAAGATTGCAGAACCGCTGATGCTTTTATGTCTTTGAGTGCTTTACTCAATAGAGTAACACCTTTGCAATTTTCGTGATATGCAGCTACACAACCAACACAACACTGAATTTCATGGTCAGGACAATATAATTCATACTTTTCGTTGTGCTTATCACATTCATATTTAATATTTGATATATCATCGGGTAAATCCTTAAAACGGTTAACACTGATTGATCTGTGATTTCTGGTTGCTCTTGCTGCATCATGATGGTCTAAGCATACAAGACAGAGCCCTTCTTGGCAATCAGGACACCATACTATAGCAGTCATATCTATATTACGATACTCACACGGACCACATTTAAGTTCTGGGGACACAGATGCCATATTATCATCTGAAAACACAAAATACGACAAATTATTAAAAACTGAAATATTGGGTGAACATCAAAATTCAATCAGTAATTTTCTGTTCAATCACAATTAAGATTATATATTTCTTTATATCTTATTAGAACAATATGAATAATGTGCTTCTAGATAAACTCAAGGTGTACACAGTCTTCTTCAACATAAACTCAAGGTATACACAATTTGTGCTACAAGACAAGCTCAAGGTATACACAAAGTGTGCTGTGGGACAAACTCAATGTATACACAAAGTGTGCTTCGACGCAAACTCAAGGTACAGTATACACAAAGAGTGCCTCGAGACAAACTCAAGGTATACAATAAGTGTGCTTCGAGACAAACTCAATGTATACACAAAGTGTGCTTCGAGACAAACTCAATGTATACACAAAGTTTGCTTCGAGACAAACTCAACGTTTACACAAAGTGTTCTTCGAGACAAACTCAAGGTATACACAAAGTGTGCTTCGAGACAAACTCAAGGTTTACACAAAGTGTTCTTCGAGACAATCTCAAGGTATACACAAAGTATACCACGAGACAAACTCACAGTTCACACAGAGTTATTTGCAATTGTCGTATAGATGGGACGATATTTGTTTTATTTTTATTTTGACATCTTGTGTAGGCTGTACATGTCGATAAGTATATAAATTTAAAATAATCGAAGTTATATGAACAGTTTGTTTGCTAAATAATGATAAAATAGGTAAATTAAGTGCAACACAGAATAAAGACAAAGATGTTAATTGCCTTCGTGTGTGTATAGTTATGTACCACCTATATATAAAATCTTTGACTTAACTTCTCATCTTTTTCGAAATGCATAGATTAGTGAAGACAAGATACAATCACATGCCACCAGGGAACTGCACAAGAAAAACAATAAAATGACAAAAGATAAACATAGACAACGATAGGAATTCGGGATAGCCGGAATTGGTACCGGCACTAGCAACAGCTAGCGGTAAGGTTAAACCGGTTTATGGGAACCCAAACCTCCCATTTCTCTATCCCGTTTCCTTCCGGAGCACCTGATGTCACTCTCAGTTTCACTGGAGTTCACACTGTGAGTGCCTTTGTTTTGAATGTTGTGATTTCTATTTCTGTGCTTTGTGTCTGTCTAACGTCATTGTTTTGTGTCTGGAGCCATTGTTTTCTGTGTTCTCGTTTTGGCCATGTCTTTGGACTCCGATTTTTGTGGATTTCCCTCCTTTGTTCCTTCGGTATTCTACTGCCGTTGTTCCCTATAGTATTATAAACATACAAATAAAACTCAATACAGGTAGACCACTAACTCCGAGACCATATTCTTGAAAATGAAAGAAAAAGACAAAACGTAATTCAGAAAGATGGGTCAAGAAAACTGCCGGCCAGCTCAAGGAGCCTAGTCTGCTGGTAAAACACTGTCGCACTACGGAATTAAAATCAAATTCAAAACTTCACGAAGGGTTTGGTTAAGACTCATCATTGATTTCAGTAGACATCGGCAGTATTAGTGAGAGGCCTGTAATACTGTAAATTCTTCAGGTCATTGGATCCCAAAGCCAATGTAACGGAATAATGAAGAATATCCCGTCATTATCCCCTATTACCCAAAGAATGTATGTTACGTCCAAGTTTTTCTGGATTTTTAATCAGTTTTGACATTTTTTAACAACATTTCCGTAAAAACGAGGGTGAGAAATGTCTTTAGTGATAAGCTGTTTGCGAGTAGCATCATATTCAAATAACAAATGTTCATATCTTCTATTAAACTTCTTAAAAGTGTTTATCAATGTATGAAATCTGTAACCTTGTTGTAAGTTTCGATGTGACAGTAAAGGTTACATTCATTAAAGTCTTCAATAGTATAACAGACGCGCGCGAATCGTACCAGTTGAGATATATACACCCAGTATGATGGAGCTACAGGAACGTCGCCTTCGAGAAAATGGAAATTAGTATTAGTGAAATCGAAATCATCCCTTTTATCATAAATTTTAGTTTTAATTTTTCCAGAGTCAACGATAATAGTTAAATCGAGAAATGGGCAGTATTTAGAATCATTGTTTGCTTTATTAACTTTAAGTTCTTGGGAGTAAATGAGGTCGACATAGTCTAAAAACTGGGGATTGTCAATAGAAAGGATATCGTCGATATACCCACTGTTATCGTTGAAAATTGAAATAAGTTTATCACTGTTTTGTATGGTTCCATCTTGTAGTTTTTTCATAAAGTTCCGTTCGTAATTGAACAGGAAAACATCTGCAATGAGAGGCGCACAGTTTGTACCCATGGAAATCCAATAACCTGTTGATAAACGATGTTGCCAAAACGAACAAAAATGATGTCTAGCAAAGGATTCAGTGCCTTAATCATGTCATCGCAAGTCCAGAAATAATGATTTTTGTAAATGATTTTAGAGAAGAATCCTTCCTTTTATTACCACAAATAAATTGTAGACCAGAAAATTTGAAAGACCATGTAATAAGTTGTCCCAATTTAGATTTAATCAATTTATATGGAAGGGCAGTATAGAGTGTAGAAAAATCGTAACTGTCATTAGACGAAACTGGTTTTTTTTTTATTGATTTTCGTATATCTAAAACTTCAATGGAATTTTTTACACTCCAAAAGTAATTTACACCACAGTTGTGATAAGTTTTTTTTCACAGTATTTGATAACTAACTTTTTGATACAGGTGAATGTACTGGTTAAATGGATGGATACAATTGTGGTAGAACAGTTACTCGTTGCCGAAATAAAACGATGTTTATAGGGATTTTCGTGAAGGTTTGGAACCCAGGACATAGTACTGATAGTAGGCAACGTGTTAACTTTAGGTGGAACTTGGAGCATATCGGTATCGTTGTAGTGCTTTTTGGT
>MJUU01035996.1:79806-98438 GCA_002080025.1 Modiolus philippinarum
TCGGGGACGTGCGGCTGGAGGTCCAAAAAATTTACCCGAATTAATACTAGATTATGATCGAAATCCATAACCGAATAAATACTGTGCTTATATATGGCACCCATAAATATACTAATGTACAATGTAAATTTATTGTATGATTAGAAACCCTTAGAACAAAAAGGGGGCAAATTCTAACATATGGCATATACAATTTTTCAATTAAAAAAAAGTGATATTTTCTAATGAATCTTCTAACAATATAATTGAAAAAAAACAACCCAAATTAATACCAGATATGTTGAAAATAGACCCAAATAAATAAGAAAGGGGAAAAATAAGCATCAAAGTAAATACTAGAATTAGTAAAATAAGCACCCAAATTTGCCGAACGTCCCCGTATACCAATATATAGGAAGTTACTCCCCCGTTAGACTTTGCCAATTCATTTTGTTGGGCATCTTTCACATAACAGCAACCGGTTGTTGTAGGCTTTAACGACTGGTACAATCACATATTTATTGCTTAGATCTCTTAATTGTAACTTAATTCTGTTTACAGACAGCTTAGGCGGTGACTCCTTATAATTATCTTTGTAAAAATTTATTCTGTTGGTGACTTTTGTAATAATTCTATCTTTGGAAATATTGAATGTATGATTGTCTGCACTTTCTCGTTTGCACCATTTTAAACAATAATTGGTAACTGCGTCTTTAATGATATCAAAACATGCTTGCCAGTTTATTTTCGAACGTGGGCGATATTTAGGCCCCCTTCTACAGAATTTTCTAACTTTTTTATCATCGATAATGTTCCCCATTAATACATGTCCGCATGGGTTATAGCGATATGGCGACGTGGAACAGTCTCAACTTATTGGGTAGTTCTCCTCGAAATTAGCATCACAGGTAATTGAAAAAATACTTCTAGTTGGCTTTTTGTATGAGAAAGTAATGACAGGCATGTCCTGGTTGTCAAAATAAACGGGAACAAGTTTTTGAATATCTGGGTCCCGAAAAATGTCTGCGATGTCGATTAAATCAATATTTTTATTTATATCTTTAATTTTCAAAAATTGTTTTACATGTTCATCGGGTTTGTCGATTCTCGGATAAAGCCGATGAAAACAGAAAGCATCAATAATTTTAGAACATTCATAGAGCGGGCTATTTACAGACATGGTATCACACTCCAAAGAGATTTTGTAAAGTTGATTAACAGGAATTGAGCAAAGTTTAGTAAAAAAGCCGTGCCGCTCATTGTTTTTGAAACCGGTATACAAATCTTTAGCATTTACGTGGATTATTACGTTTGTTTTTTTATGTTATTATTCACTCTTCGGCCATGTGACCTGCGATGGTGTAATTTCGGAGAGGAAATACTCATGATGTCAATGGAAGCACACTTAGAAATGTTTCCTAGACCCATGATGTTATCATTTAAACCTAAAGGGTAAGCTGTCTGAAGTTTTTGTATCCAAGACATTTCACATTCTCTTCTTGATCTCACAAATTCTCTTTTGGATTGGTCAGGGGATTTTCAACAATTTCTAATGGTTGGACTTAAATATACTTTCTGTCATGATTATAAATGGAAGAGTGCTGATATGTATAAGATCGAAACTTTTTCGGGAAACGAATGAGATACAGGTGCTCCTGGATACGTCGTTGTAATGGACGACCATTTTCACCTATGTACTGCATTCCACAGCCTGGTTTAGTTCAGGTGATCAAAAATACCAGGCCGGGTGTTTGTCAGGAGATGTCAGCAGGGAATTTGACGGTAAAGTTCCTGCCATTGACATTTGATTTAACATTATTCTCCTGGACGAGGCGAGGATAAGTGGCAGATTTCCTGGCGTCGCTTTTTTGAATACATCAGCAAACGAATACCGAAGCAAGAACGAGGAAAGGGAAAATTATAAAATCATAAATCCAAAATCAGGGCAATTCACAGCAACACGAATTTAGACAGTTTGACAAAGACAAAACAAATAAACACAATTGAACAAGAACGTCACAAAACTAAAGCACTAGCAGTGTGAACCCCTATAAAAACTGAGGTATCATCAGGTGCTCCGGAAGGGTAAGCATGATCTGCTCCACGTGCGGCACCCGTCACTCTGCCAGTGAAAAGTCCGGTTTGTCACAGTCAGTGTTAGTCAGTCCGGTAACAAACTCTGGATCTACCCAAAGATATATGTTCTCATTTGTGAAACAGAAACATTGTAATGGTCTGTCAAATCGTGGTGACGACCGTAAAACTTTTGTAGTGACAATCGCAACAGTGACTGAACATACCCTTGATGTATAAGTTTTTGAGACGGTAATTTTGCTCTGTTGATAAAATCGCTGTACAAAATACAGGCACGGCAATAGCGAATGAGTTGCGAAATATAAACGCCATATGCCGGAGAAGTGGGAATATTACTGCTCAAAAACGGAAAGTTCACTATTGGAAAGTCGAAATCATCACGCTTGTCGTAAAGTTTTGTTTTCAGACGTTCAGAGTTGTCATTGTAGAGGTATAGGTCCGGGTATGATGCTGATGATGGTGTATCAGTGGTCTCTTTAATTTTAAGTTCATTTGGATATATAAGATGAAGGTTATCCTTGAATTAAGGATTGTTCAATGAAAGAACATCATCTATATAACGGAACTGAAATTAAAGGATTGGGCTAGCTTATTGTCTTTTTTTCTGAACTAGCCCTTGTATGAACCTGGCTTCATACGAATAACTAAATACCGAGGTTATCGCGAATTTACTTTCTGCATATGCGGATTTCGACAACTTATGTCTCTTCAGTGCAGATAAAATCTAAACGTATGGAAGACCATATACTCAAAGATATTCAAAAACTGATAGAGAACAAATAACCAATATGATCTAAATGTAAAGCCAAAATTACCTAAGGACAGTGCTATGCATGAGGGAGATACTCCTTAGTTTTCAACAAAATTTACAAAAATTTAGATATTGTAAGGTTCCAAAAATAATCGGCTTTCGGGTTAGCACGAATAAAGAAACAAATCTGCTAAAAGAGGTGTACAATTAATCCCCATAGGAATCTCTGTTGTGTCCTCCAAATTCTACAAATAGGTTATCAATCAAGAATTTTAGAAAATCTACGACACAGAAGCTGTTGTGTATCTGGATGTTTGTAATGAATTGACATATTTTAGGTATTTTTAAAGGAGTAAACCTGACTACTGGATTAAGTGCCGACATAGGTAGAATAGTCAAATTTGGATGTGAAGGAGCAATCGTGGATTTGATAGAGCGTTTTCTTAAATGGTACCTATACTATACCATAAATTATTTTTACAGCTTTCTGTAAACACTTTTATCTCACATGGTCGAAAAAGGCACTAGGGTTTTTGCCATTACTTGGGGTCGACGTTTAATGTTGTGTATTATATAGCTGTATATTAAAACAATAAAAGACGAGTGATGATATGTTTGCATGCAAACACAAGTCACCCAAACCAGATTCCATACCCAATTGCTTTTTGAAAAAAATGCTGTGTTGTATATTTATCACCAATGATTGTAATAATGTGTTCTGAAATATTTGTTTCTATTCCTTATGTAAGAACTAGTGTCATAAACTCATTATCTTTTCGTCTATCAGTGTTAGTAGTTCTTTGATTCACAGGTTAACACTTCATAAGTATATGTACTGGATTGCATCAGAAAGGAAGTTGCGTCATAATGGTTTCATTATTGATTCATTGATGAAACCAACATTCAAAGCTTAATATGTACATTTATTGATATTTTAACGTGAAAAAAAAGCTTTAGGGCTGTGACCTTGACCTCATTTTGAAGGTCCAGACTTCCTGAACATTTTGTACGTTGAATGTCTTTTAGTATCTTCAATGGTATTTGAGCTATATGCAAAAAACGCAAAACTCGCACATCAAAATCGGTTTTCGGTCCATAAACCGAAAACGTTTGGTCCGATGATTTTGGACCCTAGTAAAAATGTAGATCTTAACAAGACACACATTTTTGCCATTACATGTTATCAGCTATCTATTACTGTTTATGAGTTATAACAAAAACAAGGTCTGGGGTCAAAGTTCAAAGTGACCAATGACTTTTGACCTTGGCATTTCTAAATGTAACACATATCACCTAAATTGAATGGAAAAGGTTTCAAGTTTCTATCTCTTACCGTTTTCGAGAAAAAAACATGCTAAAAGAGGTGACGAAACTTTCAAGGTGCATAACTCTTAAACGGTGCATCATAGTGTAACAAATGTCCGTCATGACCTAATAAACATTTTTGTCAAACAATTAATCAGCTATCATTTATAGTTTTTGAGATATTCCAATCGCAAGATTTGAGGTCAAAGTTCAAAGTGACCAATGACCGTGGTAATACCCATCTCTGAGATAATGTTTGGACAAAGTTTGAAAAATCCATTGAGGAATAAAATAAATAATAAGAAACAGAGTAAACACAACAAGTCACCAAACTTCGTTTGGGTGACTTAATAAGAAACGGAGTAAACACAATAAGTCACCAAACTTCGTTTGGGTGACTTAATAAATACGAAAGTTTTAAGTGTTCCGCAATTTTGAGGAAAGATAAGGAAATCGATACTTTTGCAAAGTTTTGTCGTCCGTATACGCTTGTTCAGGTATTTCAACAACTTATCAAGATAGACACTAAAATAATAATCTAAAATGTTCAACTTGTCGAAAGGATTTGTAACTAGAGGTACTGCTGAACGCAGGAGGGCCCCGCAATAGGCAGTCACTTCCTTTGTATTATGATATTTATTACCACTGGGCCGATGCCTCTGCTGGTGGACTGTAAGTCCCCGAGGGTATTCACCAACCCAGTAGTCAGTACTTCGGTGCTGACCCGAAAACCAATTTTATTTAAATTTGCAATATCAAAATTGTACCAAATTTTGTTTAAAACTAAGGAGTATCTCCCTCATGCATAGCTCTGTCCTTAGCTGAATTTTGGCTTTTCTATTTAAACCCTTTTGGTTATTTGTTCTCCATCAGATTTTACACGTTTTGGTTAATGGACTTCCAAATGTTTTGGTTTTATCTGCACTGATGAGACATAAGTTGTCGAAATGCGCATATGCAGAAAATAAATTAACAGTAACTTCGGTATTATGATATTTGTACCAAATTATCAACATTTGTTTATGAAAATATTTTAAAATTAACATTCTGTTTGGGATTTTTTTGGGAAATACCCCTTTTTACTGATTTATTTTGATTCTGCAATTGTATTGTGGGCGAGATATTATAACCACAGTGATATGAATTGGTTGCTTCATAATCATATATACATGTACAATTAAAATATAATACCTGCAAATAAGTTTCTCTTTTGTAGCAAACGAAGTCTAAGTGTGGTTGATATATTAAAAGACGAATTTTATCCTGGTTCTGTACATATTGAACTGAATTATCTTTAGCTTACTAAATAAATCTTTGAATTCTTAAATTGTTGATTACTGTACAGAAAAGTTTACTTCCTAACCTGAAAATAGCTTTCACGATACAACTCATCATCATGAAGCTTTACACCAACTATCAAATCATTCCCAGTTGTAGATGCCAAGAAAATTTGACGAACATTTTCATCCATAGAGTGGTACAATAAAAAGTTAAAGTATCGGCAAACAGGAAGTAGTGGCACGGCAAACCTGAAAATAGCTTACACGATACAACTCATCATCATGAAGCTTTACGCTAAATATCAAATCATTCCCAGTTGAAGAGGACAAGAAAACTTTGACGAAAATTTTCATCCATAGAGTGGTACAATAAAAAGTTAAAGTATCGGCAAATAGGAAGTAGTGGCATGGCCAACCTGAAAATAGCTTACACGATACAACTCATCATCATGAAGCTTTAGAAATTATCAAATTATTCCCAGTTGTAGAGGCAAAGAAAACTTTGACGAAAATTCATTCATATAGTGGTATAATAAAAAGTTAAAGTATCGGCAACAGGAAGTAGTGGCATGGCAAACCTTACAATACCTAACAGTATACAACTCATCATTATGAAGCTTTAGACTAAATATCACATCATTCCCAATTGTAGAAGCCCAGAAAACTTTGACGAAAAATTTTCATCCATAGAGTTTTATGATAAAAAGTTAAAGTATCGGCAAACAGGAAGTAGTGGCACAGCAAACCTGAAAATTGCTTACACGGTACAACTCATCATCATAAAGCTTCATACCAAAAATAAAATCATTCCCACCTGTAAAAGCCCAGAAAACTTTGAGCAAAAAAATGTTGACGGAGGGACGGACGGACAGACGGACGGACGGACAAAGTGAAAACTTTAGGGCACCCGCATCTCGATGCGGGACCCTAATAATAACATTTCTGCATATTTATTTGAATTCCGTCAATTTTATGGGTGAACATTAATCACGTGGCATTTCAAAACCAATGAATCACATTAAATCACATGACCTTGTGGTGGATGAATTTGTAAAAATAGGATCACCATCAATTTGGTAATTTGGTTTTAAAATGTACTTATTAGAATTGAATGCATTATTTTGAAATTTCATAATGGTTTTAAAAGTCACACATTTTCAACAAAAGATTGATTGATTAGTTAGATTCAACAAAAGAAGAATTGGTAGTGTTCGTATTTGCTTTTTATTTGTTGGGGGCAGGGGTTGAGTGGGGTTCAGTTGTAACTGGAAATTGAGGCCTTGAAAATAATACCTCCCTTAAAAAGTTTTTTAAAATAATTATGTACATGTAATTGAAACTGAGACTACAAACGTTTGTTTATATCAAAGTGTTCTTATATTAACATTTAAAATTTGTTAAAAGATGTAATAAGATTACTTAGAAATTGATTGTTACGTAGCTCAAATAAACATGAGTCTCAGAAACCGAACCTGTATCGCTCACTTTGTAAAATGCCTCATTTTAATATGCATTAAATTATCAAATGTGGATATTAAATGCCATATTGTTGTACTGTATTTTGTATTGTGTCAATCTTTCCCTTCATTTATCCCCTTGCTAAACAAATATACAACATGGAGGTAATAACCAAATTACCGAACAGAATTGTCAACAGCCAAAGTCTAAAAGGCTAACACACATAGCAGGTACAAAACCACCGGAGAAATGTCTGCAATGGTCCTGACTTGGTACAGGTATTTGAAATATAATGATGGGTTAAACCGGTTTTATGGTGCACCAAACCTCCCCTTCCATTGCGGTAGGATCCGGTTGCAACTCAACAGTAATTGCTATTGAAATGTTGTTCACAGTAAAAAGAAATGTTCAGCCCAGTATTAAGTTAAGATGAATCTTGAATTACAACTGAAACTTCCAATTTTTCCACAAAGAACTGATATCTTTTAGAGAAATCTTTGATGGTGCCGTCTATAATGAGAAGGGCTAGCTCTACTGTGAAACACACACTCTTTAAGCAGAAAACGAATCAACTTTGAAACATACACTCCAAAGCAGCAGGAGAAGTTGGAATGTTACTGTCCATGTTAGGGAAATTGATAATTTTGAAAGCAAGTATTGTAAAATGTCAAATAATTCAATACATACCTCTCTCTTTAATCTAAACAAAGGTCGATCAAATTCCCTATCTATATTATATTTGCAGTGTTGATTAAGCTAAAGATAAAGTTTTTGAATACTATTTTGCGCGGTGTTCTAGTATCACGACATTCACTGGATATAATTATTTAGGATAATTTATGTATTTTGTTGAGTATTACTACAAAAAATTAAGTTTATTATAAGGTCAGAGTCGGGTTTGACGCAGGTTCATTTAGAATAAAGAGCCGCTAAAACGTAACTGGTCAGTGATCCTGGTATATAGCCAGTTTAGCTTGAATACTTTACCACACTTATAAGCTTCTAACTTTATATTTTGCATCACAAATACATACGTAGTTCCATAAGCATTTCCGGAGTAGTTTGTTTGGTGCAGTCCTGAATACCGACTTTATTTAGTAGTAGCGTCATCTAAATTTTAGACAATTTCAGAGTACCCTCTGTGTTCAAGGCTCTGTCATCGGCTGACTTTGGCTTTTCCTTTACATTCTATTGGCAATTCCTTCTCTCTCAGATTTTATACATCGTTTGTTCTTCTTGTCTGAAAACAGTTGGAACCAAACAAAATTGAAGTCTATTGTGTCCTTTTGAATCCCCGTTGTTTAGTTTAGCTGCGGAAATGTAGCTCTATTATAACAGGCCATTTTTATATTTCTGATTAGGCAGATCATGGTCCGTTACTATAAAAAAAACACATGGCAATTACCATTATACATATGGTTTGATAATGAAATATGGGGTCAAAATATTAATTCAATATCTACTTTGACAGAGGTGAGCTGCACTCTACTGCGAAGCAGGAGCACTGAACTAGTATTGGACTATAGAAACTGGTGTCACATACATACGCTTATTAAACTTTGTTTATATTTATGTTAAATTCATAATTTGTTTTATTCGTCTATTTTCTCTCGTCTATGTATTTCCGTTCTCTGTTCTGTACTTCTGCAAACAATAACATATGGAAAAGAATAATTTCCCATTGTTATTACTCAATATGATCAGTCTGTACTCTTATGCATATTATTCAATGTATATTCGCTTTGATAGATGTTTTCTCATCCACTCACCCATAAACATTTTATATAGGTTCTCAATATCTGAATATAACAGACTGTCACGAAGTAAAAATCATTTTGTCACCTTATCTTTGTATGATCAATGACCCTCTTAACGTAATAAATATATTTTTCTGTTATTTCAATGACGGATATACAATATGTAAACGAAGAATTATAATAAGCAGTTAAGGGATATAGAGCAAAGTACACGAGACAGTCTCTATAAATAGAGAGAATGGAATAATTCTTCATCTTGAAGTTACCTTCAACAACGAGCTTTATTCATACCGCATAATAAGTTAAAGACGGCCCCTAGCACCCATTTGACCGAGATTCATTGCTAATTGTAGAGCAACACTACATCCATGCTGTTATTTATCCATAAATAAAAGCATGAAAGACAATAAGTGAATGAACAAACCATAAAAATTCAAAACGAACACATGGAATTACACAATAACGTTTCTTTGTTAGTTGCTTTGAAGCGACTAGGACACATTAAATGTATACATCATGATAAAGTATACATATCAATAATCTCCCAGTTGAAATCAATATATATGAAAAGTTATCCTATATAACATGTAAGCAGTTTCTTTTCCAATAGGTAAAGCCAGTATATTTTCATACTGACATTACAAATTGGTACTTAGTATGTCTTATATCAAATGACCTGCGATGCTTCATAAACGAAATCCATACTTATAAAGACAGATAGCTAAATGATAAAATGATTTTATGATTAAGAATAGTTTCACTGTATATAATAAATCAACTGAAAAGCACTTTATAGTTTGGAATGAAACATTTATGGTTGTTTTCGGTTTCAATACTCCTTCTTAAGGCGATAAAGCAATAACAAAATTACAGAAAAGAATTGTCAAGAGCCGAAGTCGCCCAAATGGCAAATGCACAAGGCATGTGCAAAACCTCAGGAAAAACCGTCAACTACAATGTTCCTTACTTGTTTGAGTCATTTCAAAAGAAATGGTGGGTTAAACTGGTTTTATGGCGCGCCAAATTTCTCCTTCGATTGTAGTTGTGTCCAGTAGCAACTCAACAGCAATTTTAATGGAAGGTCGTGGACAGTAAAATGAAATCTTCATCCCAGTACTGAGTAAAAAATAACAAAATACCGAAGTTACCAAAATGAATATGAAATCACAGTTCATAAATATATGCATTTCTCGCATGTATGCCAGATAATACTACATACTCTTTATAAAGGCAGTTTTAATAATGTGCTTTGCGTACAAAAACAATGTTATTAGAAACTCTGACTGCTGGTACACCAACATTTTTGTCTGTAAAGTAGAAAGGCACTTTCAGACTTCAAGATCTTCAAGTAGGTCGATTGTTTAATCTGCGTAGTTTGTTAGAAAGACTCCACACTAAAGATTAAACCAGTTAGAAGGAAAAGAATTCTACGATGAAAAACAGGTGTGCAGTAGGCTTGATTTTCTTATTGATATTATATTCGTAACATTTGGAGGTGCTGTTAATCAACAGCAAGTTGGCATACAAATGGGCTCCTCTACTTGCAGACTTGTTTTTATCTTCTTACGAGACTGAATTTTCTCAGGGACTCGTAAAATATCATAAAACAAAAGAAGTTAGATTCTTCAATCTCACTTACTAGTATAGATATACTGATGATATTCTCTCCATCAATAATGCATCTTTTGTTAAATGAATCCCATTAATATATCCGCCAGAACTAGAGATGGAGAAAACGACAAAAACCTCTAGATCTACATCTTTTTGAACTTACATCTCGAATTTGACGAAAATGGTCATATAAGTACTAAAATTTACGACAAAAGGGACGATTCTAATTTCAAATTATCAAATTCTTGAACAATGGACAGTAATATTCAGGCTTCTCCTGCTTACGCATTGTATGTTTTACAGTTGATTTGTTATGCGAGAACTAGCACAAATTATACAAACTTTCTCATTAGACTTAGTTATCTTCGTGACAGCCATATTAATCAAGGCTGGCTTTTGCTTGTGCCGGTACCAAGTCCGGCTGTCCCGAGTTTCTATCGTTGTTTACGTTTGTCTTTTGTATTTTTATTGTGGGTATTTTCTTGTGTAGTTCCTTGTTACTTTGTGGCATGTGAATATGTTTTTCGGCCATTGCAGGTGTTTCCTGTTATTTTTTTTTAATTCTATTTTTCATACGATAATTAAAAAGTTTAATAGATAGAAGTCCCTTGTGGAAAATTTTGAAGTTTCTGTCCGAACTCTGATTCAAGATTCATTTTTACTTAGTATTGGGATAATCGTTTCTTTTAATTGTCTACCACCTTTCAACAGCAATTGCATGCTGTTTAGTCGCTTCCGGACACTACCACAATAAAAGGGGAGGTTTGGCGCGCCATAAAACCGCTTTAATCCACTATTTTATTTTGAAATGCCTGTACCATGTCAGGGCCATTTTGGTAGTCAGGGCCATTGCGGTCGACAATTTCTCTTGTGGTTTCCACCTGATTAGTTCATGGACTTCGACTATTGTCAACTCTGTTCGGTAGTTTTGTTATAGCCCCTGAATCTGACACAATCTGAAAAGGATCCAAGTTCTGGTTCTTGGTCCGTCTCTCTTAACAACCTTTCTGGCTTTATCCTCCACAGCGCTAATGGCGATCTCTTGAAAAGTAAGTGAGAAACGTCAATCAATTTATGCACGTAATTTAAAAAACGAACAATCCAAGGACAATGGCAACTTCGGAAAAAAGACATAACATGAGCACGGTACAGAAAAGAATATGAAGACATACACATATACAAAAATGAACAACACGGACCCAATATAAAACTATAGGTTTGAGATCAGGTGCACCGGTATAATAAGCATGCTTATTCTAAGACACCCGCCGTGTTGCACATGTAAACTCCGGTAGTAAAGTAAAATCCGATAGAGGAAAAACAAACTTTAGTGGCAAAGAGAAAGATCTGCTGTCATCTGGGAAACAGATATCCCATAGCGGTCAACAACATCGTGATGTCGACCGTAAAACTTCTACAGTGATGACTTCAAGTTATGGGTAACAAACCCTTGATTAAGTAGCCTATTGGTAAGAAACCGAGTTCTATCAAGGTAGTCACTGTATCGACCACAGGCTCTTGAGTAGCGAATGAGTTTTTAGATGTAAACTCCATATGCCGGTGCTTTTGGAATGTTGCTTCAAAGAAAAAGGGAAGTTAACTATTGGAAAAGTGAAGTCATCGCGTTTGTCATACAGCCTAGTTTGAAGTGAACCTCTGTTGTCAATTTCAAGATGACAAGATTGATACGCTGTGGTTCTCGCAATTTCTGTCCATTGAAGACCACCTTCCGTAGAAATTCGCTTTCAATTATCTTATGATCACCGGGAATGACATGTCCAGAGGGGTTGTAAATAAAAGGAGAGGCGGAAAAGTCGCATGTCAGAAAGGATCTAAGAAAGTTCTAAATGTTTTAGGTCCTGTTATACCTTTTTGTAATTACAAACATCTCGCAAATGGTCTTCGTATAGCAATAAGATACTTAAGGTTTGGGTTGATCTTTGAAATAAGAAGGGATTTTAGAAGTAACCTCTTCGCGATTTAAAATATTGCCGATGTTAATAACACCTATTCCTTTACTGACAAGCGGAATATGAATAGATTAACTATTGTCAGAAGAAGTTCGGTCCTTATTGGTTGAAAAGACGGAAGGACGCCACGCCAGCGATGATACTGCTTAGTCTGTACTAAAGGATGAAACATCTATGCCTCCTTTCTCGAGTCAAAAATTTCGTCAGTTTTTCAAAACGTTGACTCGCAGAGAAAACAGTGATGTACGAACATGACGAACAACCATAGTTGAAAAAAGACTGTTTAATAGGTCATTGAATAAATCAGAAGCAGATCTCTTGGTCATGTCATTAGAAGATGATAAATCACAAACAGAAGTCTTGGCTGAATGCTGTATAAGACCATGACTTCGTCTACGTCTTTGGTTGACATTTAATCATTAACATCGCTGCAACTGGGTCTGGATAAATTTTCTATACTTGATAGTGTTATTAAAGCCATAAGGGATTGCTTTCCCCATTATTTTATCCAATACTTAAATACCTAAGCTGAAACAATAAAAACCCAAAATAAAAAATGTGTGTAAAACTTCACCCTACTCCTTCTCATTGATGTTGAAAGCTTTTGATTCTATTTCTTGGTCATATTTATGATACCCTTAAGTTTTTTTAATTTTGGTGAATCCATGATAAATTGGGTAAAAAACTTTTTATAATAATATTACTTCTGCAGTTTCACAAAATTGTTGTTTGTCAGAATTTTTTATTGAAGAACGAGGCTGTCGACAAGGAGACCCTTTATCTCTTTATATTTTTTTACTTTGTGCCGAAATATTAGGTATTTTAGTCAGGAAAAATGAGGATATAAAGGTTATAACAATAGATGACACAGAGTATGTATTATCCCAATATGCAGACGATACGTCAATGATACTAGATGGTTCACCGGAATCACTTGATGCATCTCTTCGTACTCTCCAGTTTTACGCTGAAATCTCAGGACTCAAAATAGATATTGAAAAAACAAGTGTTATATGGATAGATAGTAAAAAACACTGTCAAGACCAAATATGTGTAAAGTGGGGATTGAAATGGGGTTCCAGTAAATTTAAGGTGTTAGGTATTATGTTTTCTGTTGATATTGATGATATACTTAATTTCAATTATAAACCAAAAATAAAAGATATAGAAAACATTTTGACGAGATGGTCAAAACAACACCGCACACCATTTAGGAAAATAACTATTGTCAAGACTCTTATAATTTCTAAATTAAATCATCTTTTTTTGTCGATCCCATCACCAGATGAGCATATGCTGAGGGAGCTCAATAGCAAAATTTTCTCATTTGTTTGGGATAATAAACCAGATAAAGTAAAGAAAGATGTTATATGTCAAACATATAATAAAGGGGGGCTAAAAATGGTTAATTTGTATGCTTTCATTCAAGGACTAAAACTAACATGGGTAAGACGGTTGTTCCAGTCAGATGCAAAATGTTTTAAATTATTTGAATATTCTAAGAAAATTGATCTGACACAGTTTGCTTATTTGGGGCCAAAAGAGCACTATAATAATAAATTTTGGAATGAAGAATATGATGCATGGAATTGGTGGAAGAAACAACGGCAGTAGAATACCGAAGGAACAAAGGGGTGAAATTAATTAATATACCAAAACATGCTACGTCTTTATTGAGGAACAACAATATAAAAGTTGATAATAAAAGTGTGTTCTATAAAGATTGGCGAAAAAGGGGATCTTGACAATCAATGATATTATAGACGGTCAGGGAAATATTATGTCGCTTCAAGAATTTAAGATAATTTACAATTTTCAACCCATATTTACTATCTACTTTGGATTAGTAAAATCAGTAAAAAAATTTGTCAGTACTTTTAATATTGACCTTCAATCAAAAGAATGTCAACCATGTTTACAATTTAAGGTAGATCGGTAGTCTTCCGCCATTTTGAATTCGTTATTTATGTTGTTGTGGTATTATCTGCTTTTTAAATATGCAAATATTTTTATTTGTAATAAATCAATCAATATTATATTCATAATTTAATATGCAAAGGACCTACGTGGAGATGAATTTATATGTTTTTATTTAAAAAGACGAGGCATGGTAACTTGATAATTAAATAAGTTGGAACAAGATTTTTGAAAAAGGGAGATAATCTGATAAAAACATTTTACATAGACATCACTATGAAAATTCACATTTTATAAATTTTATGGAAAACAAAGTCGGTGACCCCTATTTTTCTTTATATTTTTTGAAAGTATGCTCAAAGGGCTAACACATGCTTAAAGTAGAAAAAAATCTATGGAAAAGTTTTAAAGAAATCAACAATATTCCTGTTTTTCCCTATATATTCATTAGTAATATTTGATTATTTTGATATCAGTTATTTTAAAAACAAGCAAGGTGACCCCCCTTTTTTATTTTTTTATTTCAATGCTAATATAATAAGGAAACTTTCCTGAGAAAATAAAGAAAATCTATGGAAAAAAATTTTGGACTACCCATCTACCTTAATATTGAAAGTTTTTTCATCGAAAAAGGATTCAAAAGATATGTATAATATATTGAATTCAAAAGAAGTAAACATTTTGGGAAAACAAAGTGGGATCAAATAATGGAACATAACATTTTTTAGACTGGAAAAAAGTATATCTACACTGTACTAAATATACAAAAAATACTAAGCTTAACTGGTTGTAATATAGAATAGTACACCATATATTAGCAACAATTACTTTTTTTTATTCAAGATAAAATTAAAAAAATTCAGATGTTTGTACCTTTTGCCATGACGAGCCAGAGACCATTCAACATTTATTTTGGGGTTGTCATAAGATATCAGAATTGTGGATTGAGTTGAATCGGTGGATTTATGAGATGACAAATATAGAAATTCCCTTGAATATGGAAATAATATTGTTTAGAACATTATCTATTCATGGTTTGAATTTTGTGAAAAATAAGATAATTTTACTTACTAAATTTTATATTTATAAAGTAAAATTAAACGATGGCAGGGTTAACTTAATCGCTCTGAAGAATTTTCTATAAGAAAACTTTGGAGAAAATGTGTTTCCTTTAGACACTTCAACCCGACGATTATGTAAAATACTGGAACCCCTGGAACCAAATTCTAGACCAGTAAAATGGTAATTCGATTAATATTTACTTAAAGTGCCTATCTATATAGACCCTTTTATAAATATAATTTCTGCTGTAGTGGGATAAAGTGATATATTTTTAAGCATGTTTTTCTTATCATCATCTTTCTGTATTTCTTGATGTACATGTGTCATTGTATTGTTTATGTATGTGTTGTAAATATGAAGTTATTCATTAAAACAAAATGTGTGTAAAACGTTTCCAGTTTATGACCAAAAATTATTTTTTGTTACTTTATGAAAATTCCAAAGACCAATGAAAATTCCTGACTTTATGCAGTTTGGTGTTGTTGAAAAAACGAACTCATTCTTACCTTTATAGAGAGAAACGATCAGTTCTATATCAAAAATAGTGAAGGAAAATGTAAACTACGCTTGATTAGAAAATACAGAGTCGTGAAATTCGTAATTAGACAAGAAAATACAGTCACGAATCTTCAAGCAAAGTCTCCAGAACAAGACGACAAAGTGCAACGCAACGAAAGTTCATATTTAAAACAAAACAAGAAATTATGAATCTCGAATGTTCAACAAGCTAGAAAATACAAAATTACGAATGTTCAGAACAAGAGAAGAAAGTAAAGACTCACGAATGTGAAGAGCAAAACAAGAAAGTTTAGAGTCGTTAATGTTGGAAACAATTCCAGAAAACACAGACTCACGAATGTTCAGAATAACACTAGAAGATACAGAAGCAGGAATGTTAAGAACAAAGCTAAGACTAAAACACAAAAGTTAAGGAATATTCAGACGAAGACTAGAAAGTACAAACTCACTTGTGAACAGGGCACGACTACAAACTACAATTGTGAAGTCCTGTGAATGCTTGCAAGGTTAAAAAGTCAAACTTAAGAATATTCAGAATAGGATTAAACACTATAGGAATGCCAATATTTAAAATTTACAAAAGAAGAAATGAAACTAGACATTACAGAATACGACTGAAATGTATAATAGCGATATTGATGTTCAAAAGGTCAGAATAACAAATCATCAAAGATAAACCGATCAAGAAAGTTAATACATTGTTTGTTCTCTACAATGCTCAAAATTTTGTAGAATGAAACAAAAAATAGAAAAACGCTAACGCTTCATCTAATACAAAGGCTTTGGTGCATTCTAAAAAGAAATGAGATTCATTTTCAACATATAAGGCAAGTTAACTGTCAAAACATAATATGAGATAAAATAAATGATTAACAAATTATTCGATTATAGTTTTACGTTCCAGACAGAATGAATATTATTGTTATATATTATATTACTTGTGACATGTTGTACATTAAACCTAACAAGTTTGTTATATAAAGTCATAAAAAATCTTGTCCGCGCATTAATTATTACTAAATCGTTTAAATAGTTTATTATTACAGTCAGTGGAAAGACATAGGTAAAAATCTACCTGTGCATGACAGTCTTAAAGTTGTATTTTGTTGAAGTTTATGTAATATAGAACTTTGTTATTGATGAGAGATGGATTAAAAGTTGACACCATTTTGTTTCATGCTGCCACCATGGTGAAATGTTCAATTTGTGTTTTTAACAAATGAAAAGGTTTCATATTTCCTTAATGAAAGGGGAGTACACCTGTTTGGACAGCTTTCTGCATTAATGTTCAAGGAAGTTTAAATGCTAAAAATATAGTTCTAATATACACACAAATGGAGAAAATCAAGTGTGCTTTTGTCAGTCTATTGATTTTAAATTTCATTAAAGGTAAGATTACAGAACCTACATAACATATATGTTTTTTTTTGCTCAATTCAAAATTAAAACGCTTGTATATCCACGCCCTCTCTGGAATTCAAAGGGTCTATGATAAACAAAGAAACATGTTGTGGATATTACCGATTAAGTGCCCGTGTTTGTCTCGTTTGTACAGTTAAAATAGTATGAATTACTGCTTCCAAAGAAAAAAAACCCAAAACAACGATTTCAATACTTTTTTTCGGTTGAATTATTAATTGAATTAAACTTATTTTATTGCTCAAAAGCAAAGGGATCGGGCACAAGTTATTACAACATTATTATAAGCCCCATCCCTACAATTTACAACATAAACAATTTTGGGTTGCTGAATGCAATATGTGTTGGAAAAGTTAAAAACTCTTAGCAAAATTAGCATTAAAAAATTAATAACACATTGATATGTTTCCTCAAAATAATGAAAAGATTTCAGCCACATTGTATTTGTCAGCATATTATATGTTATTTTGGTTCTTTTCGAATAAAAAGGGTTAATTTTCCCGTGGAGAGCAATGCTGTTCTACTAGAACGGTTGAAATATGCTGTACAGAGCATTTGATAGTTTTGTTCATGTTGCTTGCAAAAATGGTCTCGTGTATCACAAAAGGGGCTGACACAGTTTTGGGAGAAAGGATGTGAAAAAATTTGGGAAGTGGGAAAAGTGATGAAAAAAGGGAAAGTGGAAAACACAACAATTGCAGGAGTTGGAAGATGGAAAGAAAATGTGGGAATCGAGATTAGGGGTCTAAAATATTTGAATTACAGTAAATGGAAAAAAATTGTGGGAAATGGGAAACCAGATCCCATGTCACTCCTGAATCTAAAAATTGCAAACCACATTTTACTTCAACAGACCGTAAATATACTATATCATTAACAAATGTATTTTTCATTGTTACTACCATTCGTCATCCAGGATTACATTGGTTTGACTATCAAACATATAACTTTTTTGTGTATGCAAAAGGAAACATATATAAGGTGTTTATATTTGTATCAAGATGTGACTTAAAAAAGGCTTTATTTTGTCATACTTTGTGCCATTTTAATTCATCCCATTCAAAAAGGAAGGTATATCTGTAGAAATAATACTAAACCTTTTGTTGTTTGCATGCATTTGCACACATACTTTTCACACAATGATACAGGAAGATATTGAATTTAAAATTGAGGATTAAATTCAGACATGCACAATCTAAAAACGGGATGTGATTAGAATTTGTATTTGAAAATAAATTTAATAACGAATTAAGTAGATGGATTTTTAAGTAAATCAACCGAGGTCATCGACATCATAAGAATATATACAACGACGACTATTTGAACTTTTTTACAATGTCATTAAAATACATTACCAATTTCGAACAAAATCTATTGATTTCTATATCACATTGAGTGATTTCTGTTTAAATCGTCACTGTTTGGTCGTGTAAGTACATTCTAAATAAGTCAGTGATTCGTCTTAGATTTCTTCCGATTACTTTATTGATTACTTAAATTACAAAAAAAA
>MJUU01035996.1:98481-109680 GCA_002080025.1 Modiolus philippinarum
AAAAAAAAATCCGTCTCATACGATAATTAAAAAGTTTAATAGATAGCAGTCCCTTGTGGAAAAATTTGAAGTTTCTGTCCGAACTCTGATTCAAGATTCATTTTTACTTAGTATTGGGATAATCATTTCTTTTAATTGTCTACCACCTTTCAACAGCGATTGCATGCTGTTGAGTCGCTTCCGGATACTACCACAATAAAAGGGGAGGTTTGGCGCGCCATAAAACCGCTTTAAACCACTATTTTTTCTTGAAATGCCTGTACCATGTCAGGACCATTTTGGTAGTCAGGGCCATTGCGGTCGACAATTTCTCCTGTGGTTCCACCTGATTAGTTTTTTTTAACTCATGGAAACTCTGTTTGGTAGTTTTGTTATAGCCCCTGAATCTGACCCAATCTGAAAAGGATCCATGTTCTGGTTCTTGGTGCGTCTCTCTTAACAACCTTTCTGGCTTTATCCTCCACAGCGCTAATGGCGATCTCTTGAAAAGTAAGTGAGAACCGTCAATCAATTCATGCACGTTAGTTAAAACCGAACCGTCAGTCTAAAAACGAACAATCCAAGGACAATGGCAACGACGAAAAAAAAAAGACATAACATGAGCACGGCACAGAAGAGAAAATGAAGACATACATATATACAAAAATGAACAACACGAACCCAATATAAAACTATGGGGTGAGATCAGGTGCACCGGTAGAGTAAGCATGCTTCTTCTAAGACACCCGCCGTGTTGCACATGTTAACTCCGGTAGTAAAGTCAAATCCGGTGGAGGAAAAACAAACTTTAGTGGCAAAGAGAAAGATCTGCAGTCATCTGGTAAACATATCCCTTAGCGGTCCATAACATCGTGATGTCGACCGTAAAACTTCTACAGTGATGACAACGAACTCTTGATTAAGTAGGCTATTGGTAAGAAACCGAGCTCTATCAAGGTAGTCACTGTATCGACCACAGGCCCTTGAGTAGCGAATGAGTTTTTAGACGTAAACTCCATATGCCGGTGCTTTTGGAATGTTGCTTCAAAGAAAAAGGGAAGCTAACTATTGGACAAGTGAAGTCATTGCGTTTGTCATACAGCCTAGTTTGAAGTGAACCTCTGTTGTCAATTTCAAGATGATAAGATTGATACGCTGTGGTTCTCACAATTTCTGTCCATTGAAGACCACCTTCCGTAGAAATTCGCTTTCAATTATCTTATGATCACCGGGAATAATAAAAAGAGAGGCGGAACAGCCGCATGAAAGAAAGGATCTAAGAAAATTCTAAATGTTTTAGGTCCTGTAATGCCTTTTTGTAATTACAAACATCTCGCAAATGGTCTTTGCATAGTAATAAGATACTTAAGGGTTGGGTTGATTTTTGAAATAAGAAGGGATTTTAGAAGTGACCTGTTCGCGATTTAAAACATTGCAGCTGTTAATAACACCTATTCCTTTGCTGACAAGCGGAATATAAATAAATTTCCTATTGTCGGAAGAGGTTCGGTCTTAACTGGTTGAAAAGACGGAAGGACGCCACGTCAGCGATGATACTGCTAAGTCTGCAAAAAGGATGAAACATCTACGCCTCCTTTCTCGAGTCCAAAATTTCTTCAGTTTTTTAAAACGTTTACTCGCAGAGAAAACAGTGATGTACGAACATGACGAACAACCATAGCTTGAAAAAGACTGTTTAACAGGTCATTGAATAAATCAGAAGCAGATCTCTTGGTCATGTCATTAGAAGATGATGAATCACCAACAGAAGTTCTGCCTGTATGCTGTTTAAAACCATGACTTCGTCTACATCTTTGGTTGACATTTAATCATTAACATCGCTGCAACTGGGTCTGGATACTTTTTCTGTACTTGATAGTGTTGTTAAAGCCATAAGGGATTGCTTTCCCATACTTAAATAAAGTAGCTGAAACAATAAAAACCCAAAATCAAAAATGTGTGTAAAACGTTTACAGTTTATGATCAAAAATTATTTTTTGTTACTTTATGAAAATTCCAAAGACCAAGGAAAATTCCTGACTTTATGAAGTTTGGTGTTGTTGAAAAAACGAACCCTATTCTTACCTTTATGGAGAGAAACGATCAGTTCTATATTAAAAACAGTGAAGGAAAATGTAAACTACGCTTGACTAGAAAATACAGAGTCGTGAAAGTTCGTAATTCGAAAAGAAAATACAGTCACGAATCTTCAAGCAAAGTCTCCAGAACAAGACGACAAAGTGCAACGCAACGAAAGTTCATATTTTCAAGCAACACCTGAATTATTTAAAACAAAACAAGAAATTATGAATCTCGGATGTTCAACAAGCTAGAAAATACAAAGTTACGAATGTTCAGAACAAGAGAAGAAAATAAAAACTCACGAATGTTAAGAGCAAAACAAGAAAGTCTAGAGTCGTTAATGTTGGAAACAATTCCAGAAAACACAGACTCACGAATGTTCAGAATAACACTAGAAGATACAGAAGCAGGAATGTTAAGAACAAAGCTAAGACTAAAACACAAAAGTTAAGGAATGCTCAGACGAAGACTAGAAAGTACAAACTCACTTGTGAACATGGCACGACTACAAACTATAGAATAGTGAAGTCCTGTGAATGCTTGCAAGGCTAAAAAGTCAAACTAAAGAATATTCAGAATAGGATTAAACACTATAGAAACATACTCGTTAAAATAGACGTTCTTACTGTGTTGAAGACCGCACGGTGACCACTAGATGCTTTGTTTTGGGTCGTTTTAACCTGGACATGGGATGTTGTCTCCTTGACATTTACCCCATTTCCTTTCTTTTTCATATTACAGAAGCACGAATAATCAAAACGACTGAAATGTAAAATAGCGATATTGATGTTCAAAAGGTCAGAATAACAAATATAAAAAATAAACCGATCAAGAAAGTTAATACATTGTTTGTACTCTACAATGCTCAAATCTTATAGAATGAAACAAAAAAAAAATAGAAAAACGCTAACGCTTCACCTGATACAAAGTCTTTGGTGCATTCTAAAAAGAAATGAGATTCATTTTCAACATATAAGGCAAGTTACCTGTCAAAACCTAATATGAGATAAAATAAATGATTAACAAATTATTCGATTTATATAGTTTAACGTTCCAGACAGAATGAATATTATTGTTATATTTTATATTATTATATTACTTGTGACATGTTGTACATTAAACCTAACGAGTTTGTTATATAAAGTCATAAAAATCTTGTCCGGGCATTAATTATTACTAAATCGTTTAAATAGTTTATTATTACAGTCAGTAGAAAGACATAGGTAAAAATCTACCTGTGCATGACAGTCTTAAAGTTGTATTTTGTTGGAGTTTATGTAATATAGAACTTTGTTATTGATGAGAGATGGATTAAAAGTTGACAACATTTTGTTTCATGCTGCCACCATGGTGAAATGTTCAATTTGTGTTTTTTACAAATGAAAAGATTTCATATTTCCTTAATGAAAGGGGAGTACACCTGTTTGGACAGCTTTCTGCATTAATGTTCAAGGAAGTTTAAATGCTAAAAATATTGTTCTAATATACACACAAATGGAGAAAATAAAGTGTGCTTTTGCCAGTCTATTGATTTTAAATTTCATTAAAGGTAAGATTTTTCCACAGATTACAGAACCTACATAACATATTATGGTTTTTTTTTTGCTCAATTCAAAATTGAAATGCTTGTATATCCACGCCCTTTCTGGATTGAAGACTACTTAAATCAAAGGGTCTATGATAAACAAAGAAACATGTTGCTGGATATTACCCATTAAGTGTCCATGTTTGTCTCGTTGGTACAGTTAAAATCCGAATGTCTACATATTTGAAACCAAAAAGTAAGAATTACTGCTTCCAAAGAAAAAAACCTCAAAAACAACGATTTCAATACTTCTTGGGGTTGCTGAATGCAATATGCGTTGGAAAAGTTAAAACGCGAAATTGGTATTAAAAATCAGTAACACATTGATATGTTTTCTCAAGATAATGAAAAGATTTCAGCCACATTGTATTTATCAGCATATTATATGTTATTTTGGTTCTTTTCGAATAAAAAGGGTTAATTTTCTCGTGGAGGGCAATGTTGTTCTACTAGAAATATTCTGTACAGAGCATTTAATAGTTTTGTTCATGTTGCTTGCAAAAATGGTCTCGTGTATCACAAAAGGGGCTGACACGGTTTTGGGAGAAAGGATGTGAAAAAAATTTAGGAAGCGGGAAAAGTGATGAAATAAGGGAAAGTGGAAAACACAACAATTGAAGGAGTTGGAAAATATGGGAATCGATATTAGGGGTCTAAAAATATTTGAATTAGAGTAAATGAAAAAAAAATGTTGGAATTGGGAGACCAATCCCCATGTCACTCCTGAATCTAAAAATTGCAGACCAAATTTTACTTCAACAGACCGTAAATAAACTATATCATTAACAAATGTATTTTTCATTGTTACTACCATTCGTCATCCAGGATTACATTGGTTTGACTATCAAGTTCATTATAACTGATATTGCAAAAACATATAACATATTTTTGTGAATGCAAAAGGAAACATATATAAGGTGTTTATACTTGTATCAAGATGTGATTTAAAAAAGGCTTTATTTTGTCATGCTTTGTGCCATTTTAATTCATCCCATTCAAAAATGGAAGGTATATATGTACAAAAAATACTAAACCCTTTGTTGTTTGCATGCATTTGCACACATACTATTCACACAATGATACAGGAAGATATTGAATTTTAAATTGAGGATTAAATTCAGACATGCACAATCTAAAAACGGGATATGAGATTAGAATTTGTATTTGAAAATAAATTCAATAACGAATTAAGTAGATGGATTTTTAAGTAAATCAACCGAGGTCATCGACATAAGAATATATACGACGACGACTATTTAAACTTTTTTTTACAATGTCATTAAAATACATTACCAATTTCGAACAAAAACTATTGATTTCTATATCACAGTTAGTGATTTCAGTTTAAATTGTCACTGTCTGGCCGTGTAAGTACATTCTAAATAAGTCAGTGATTCGTCTTAGATCTCTTAGATTTCTTCCGATTACTTNCCCCCCCCCCAAAAAAAAACAAAAAACAAAACAAAAACACCCCCCCCCCAAAAAAAAACACCATATAACCATAAGGATGTAATTGAGTTGTTATAGTACTCAAGTAGATATATTCTATTTGAAACACTGGAACGATTCTGTTGGAAGAAAATCAATGGAATGAGTAGATTTCTAATTTTCTAATTTTGTTTTGACCGAAAAAATATCCTCCGATTAAATGAGGGATCTACAACCCAATCCTTTTAAAATATGGTGGTCCTTTTGTCAGGGTTTATATGGCTCACGTAAATACCAAACAACTTTTATTTGTTTACAAGGAGGTTGAAAAGAAAAATCACAGGCAGAAGCAACCTTCAAAAAAGGGAAATTCAATGAGGTCCCAGAAACGAAGAGAAGTCAATGAAAATTTTTCGATTTTTGTCGATTGATTCCTTCATTCTGCATGAAATTAGAGGAGGTATCAAGGAAAGAAACGGAGGTTCCAATCTCTGGAACCCCCCTCAGGCTCTGCTAATGTTGCTGATTATCATCAATGGAGTAGATGTACTTATTTGTTTGGCATTATTATTTTTTTCCTTTATTAAAACCAGAAACTGTATTTTAAAAAAGATAATTTTTGAAATTGAACATTTTATACTGTATTTTTTCTATATTAATATAGTAACGGATTCATTGTAGGTCTTCAGTTCTCCAATGATTACCTAAATTCTGGGCAAATACAAAGTAAATATCAAATAATACTTATGATCACTCACACTGTAACAAGTTTCAAATGAGTTCAATCGATCTCCGAGGCGTGGTGCATTTTTAATATT
This sequence comes from Modiolus philippinarum, assembly GCA_002080025.1. Taxonomy (NCBI): domain Eukaryota; kingdom Metazoa; phylum Mollusca; class Bivalvia; order Mytilida; family Modiolidae; genus Modiolus; species Modiolus philippinarum. The sequence goes on from MJUU01035996.1 coordinate 104,374, forward strand.
GTTCTAGTAGGGCCAGCTGTGAAGTCACGTGTAATTTTGAAACAAACTCGTGGTGGTCGTTGTCCAAAGTGTTAAACTATGTTCCAAGTTCTGACATGCTAGAAACAAAACTGATTAAGACTTTCTCTGTTTTTTGCATGCTAGAAACTAGAACACCACTCACCCAAATGGTATGTAAGATTAAGGTTTTCCTATATCATAATAATAAAATGACCAATTAAGATTTTGTCTGCAGTTAAAGACAGGCATCAAGCATATTGTGAAACTATTCATGCCCGAAGTGACATAAATCACATGTAGATACCAAAAAATTCGAAGGATTTATTGGAAAATCTTAAATACATTTTCCCAAATACATTCTTTCAAAACATTTGATTTTTCCACACTGTATACCACATTTCCTCATGATAAACTAAACTCATGAATCAAAAGTATTATTCAAAAAGCCTTTGCAGGTTAAAAAATTGTTGTATTAAAAAAAAAATGTTGTATTAGGTTATAAAACACATTTTTTTTCAAAAACCAATTTAAAAGGAAAAGGGTGCTACGATGAAAAACATGTGTGCAGTATGCTTGATTTTCTAATTGATAATGTATTTGTCACATGCTATATATCAAACAGCAAGTTGGCATACCAATGGACACTAATTGTTCTCCTTTACTCGCATACTTGTTTTTATATTCTTACGAAACTGAATTTCTTCAGGGACTCGTAAAAGGTCATAAAATAAAAGATGCTAGATCCTTCAATCTCAATTATAGATATATTGATGATTTTCTTTCCATCAATGATGCATCTTTTGCGAAATTGATCCCATTAATATATCTGCCAGAACTAGGGATAAGGGAAACCACCAGATTTACATCTCGAATCTGACGAAAATTGCAATCTCAGTTCTAAAATTTACGGCAAAAGGGACGATTTTTATTTCAAAAGGCTATCAATTTCCCTAACATGGACAGTAATATTCCAGCTTCTCCTGCTTACGGAGTGTATGTTTCACAGCTGATAACGCGAGAGCTAGAACAATTTATTACACTTTCTCATTAGACATAGTTATCTCCGTGACCACCTTATTAATCAAGGCTTCAAGATCAAGATCATACATTGTACGATAATCAAAAAGTTCTTTAACAAATATCAGTCCCTTGTGGAAAAAATTCAAGTTTCGGTCCGAACTCTGATTCAAGATTCTTTCTTTACTTAATACTTGAATGATCATTTCTTTTAACTGTCTACCACCTTTCAAGGGCAATTGCTAGCCATAGAACCGGTTTAACCCGCCATTTCTTTTGAAATGCCTTTACCAAGTCGGGACCATTGCGGTCGATAATTTTGCCGTTGGTTCCACCCGATTTGTCTTTTTGTCTCATGGACTGTGGCTCTTGATCACACTGTTCGGTAATTTTTTTATTACCCCCATGGCTCAGCATAACCAAAAGCAGGTCATAGTTGTAAATAGAAGCCGGCATGTACGTTGCATGCTTTTTCATTTCAATCGGTTTTGTATTTAGATAAAAACCTTAAAATTCTACTAACTAGTTGGTGGGTAGTGCTCTTATTTGGGATAGAGAAAGTCTAAATCTGTAAAAAATAAGTGGCCTATTTTGTTTTCTTGCATGACATATCTTTGGAACAGAGACAGCACTGTAAAACACACATAGATTAAAGTATATGGCTTCATCCAAGTCTTTTAATCATTATACAAGTAAATGATGGTGCACTATATATATGTTGTATTAAAAACTATAAGTATTTAGATATTTACGCTTGTTATATGCCTTGAATACACATACGTATAAGGCAATTACAACACAAAGCTGACATCAAAGCATAGTTACCTTCTTCAGGACAAACATTCCGCCCAGGGGTAATTTTTACTACAGATTGACAACTTTATATCTTTACTTATTGTTTTGATAATAAATAATTAAAATGATATATAGGTAGACATGAAAGTAGATGTATTAGGTCACGACGTAGTATTATTGACGAAATCTTATTAGTATGTGTAGCATATGATAGTCAATTTTGCTTATTTTCTAATCTATTGCACTTCATACATACAAAATTGATTCTTTATTTTAATTCATTTGTTGCCATTTAAATATAAACAATATATAAAAAACAGAATAAGTGGAGTTTGAATTTATGTAGAACGGAATGTCTTCTGTTCTTATTCTTATCTTGGAATGGTTTCGAATCTCGTAGACTTTGTTAATAGTTGAATAAGTATTTCATTGGAATATCCAAGAATTGGGTACCTTATAATGGAATCTTCTGTTGAAAAATGTCTTTAATTCGGTAAGCGCTAAAATAGGCCGATTTCCCTTAACAGGAGACTGGGCGAGCCGATTTACAAGTATGGAAGACTGAAAATTTAAATTTGAAAACTTACAGGTTTGTTTTAACAAGTCGTAACGATTTAGATATGCTGGAAGCTCCTTACCTGTATGAGATCCTGTATAATAAAATAAAGAAATAAGATGACACATCTGCAATGGCTGCAAATTATAGTTACATGCTACAATGTACCAGGAAACTTCACAGGAAAACACAAAGAAGACAAAAGACAAACTTAAGCAACGATAGGAACTCGGGACAGATGGACTTGGTACCGGCACTAGCAAAAGCCAGCGATAGGATTAGACCTTTTAATGGGTACTCAAACCTCCCCCTTTTCTATCCGTTTCTCTTAAATATAATAAACATACGACTAAAGCCCAATACAGGAAGACTAGTAACTCCATATATAAGTATATAATAAAGGCAAGCACGAGTTTGTGAAAGTAGAATCTTGAACTATTCAACAAAAAAGTATTCATTTTGTCAGTAAACATTATGTTTAAGGAACATGTGCCGAAAGAAAATAAACCAATGATTACGGTAGAACAGGTGAGATGGCTTGTTCTGAGGGTTTTATATAATATATGATGAATTACTCGAAAACAGAAATATATATCACTGTCAGAACTACAAAACAATTACTGATAGTAATCCCTGATAATTAAAAAATGTGGCACAGACAAACTATAACAACTGGGTGACCAAGAATGAGCTTGTCATTTCAACTTGATCAATAAACATGGCATGCAGGTACAATACTGAAAATCAAAACAATACAAACTGCTGCAAATTTATTTCACAATGAATATAAAAACACAATACCAGCATAGATCAGATTTATACATGCGTGTCTTGTCTAAGCAATTTTATTCATTTCTTGTTGATATAATATCTGTTTTAATCCACGCGTGCAATTGTTAATCCGGATAAATGCAGTTAGTTTGCTGAAATGTTGCGTCTGATGAAATGATCAATGCACAGTTATACAAAAATTCACAGAATCAGAACTTTTCGGATTATTTGAATTAAGAAAAGGGCGATAAATATGTCTCTCCTACAAATTGCAGATCAAGAAGTATTTAAGTGCACAAATTATATGACTATTGGCAAATTTCAGAAAAAAAACCTTGCTAATTTAGCATATATATTGTGAAAACAATTAACATTGTAAACTGTATTGTCAAATCAACTATTCACGTTGCTGACGATCGAATCGACCTTCTAAGCTTTTATTAAAAGGTGGATATTATATCGAATGTATCATGAAGATAATAATCATGATTCCAGGGGATACTGAAAGCATGATCTTGATTCCAGATTAAAGCGATAAAAATTTCAAGTTAATGTTATAAGATGTATTTGTTTTAGTTGTGGAATGTGTTGATGATTTAGCAGGACTTGTGGCAGCTTCCACGGTATCTGGTGTCTTGTTTTTACTGGTTATTGCCTTGGGCTTCGTATTTGCATTTTGGTAAGTAACTTAGGTTTTTGTTTTTTATTGGATATCATAATTTACCAGTTTAAATTGCCTTGTAGAGACTGATGAGTAGTATACAATAATACATGAGTTTTGACCAAATATTCTTCAGTAATTTATTAAGATCATAAAAGTAAAATCTGCATTTGTGGTATTGAAATTATGAAGTGACCTCATAAATTAAATTTCTTCATCATCACGCCTAAGGTAATATTCAATACTTCTTTAAAGAAACATAAACCTTATTTGGAAAATCTTGAAATTTAATTGTAACAAAAACCTAATCCATTACCTTATGAATGAGTAGATTAGCCAGAGCGATAGAAAATTTCTGGTAATAAAAAAAGACAAATATGTAGCACATCTCTTCATATTTCCAAAAGGAAACTGGCATTAACTCTATGAATTCGCTTTGCTAAGTTGACGAAATAAATGGAATCTTAATACCTTTAGTTTGCAATGTTTGTGGTGAGTTTCGTAGAGCCAATTACTTTCGTTTCAAAGTGTCAAGTCAATATGCTATGCTCTAATTAAACGATAACCGTACTATTCTTGGAACCGAGATCAGTGTGCAGATGCAGACTAGGTGTGTCCCATTGTGGTAATTTCTTGTCAATGTTAGGTAGTCGGGTCATATTTCGGATTTTCATTTTTCCTCTTTTCCCGTCGGAACCAACATTCAGTTGCGGTGGTTGTACCAATCAACTAAATTTCATTCATAATTCATATTCATGCAATTAATTTACTAGTTCTGATCTTAACACTTTAAATAATCAAACATTTTACAAGCACTTTTAAAACCATTTTATATTAATTGCTATTTCGATTTATTTTCAAGGAGGGACCACCACAAAAGACTACAGTACAAGAGGGGGAGAGTAAAAGTACCAAGGGAATGGGTAGATTACGAGAGAAAAGTAAAATATGCAAAGAAGATGCGACTTAAGCGACAATTAAAGGAGAAACTAAGACAACAGACTACATCACTTAGTAAAGAAAATGGTTCAGCAGATGTAGAAATGCAGTATATCCATAGAAGTAGACCACGAATTCCAGGATCATGGCGTAGTGGTAATTACAGATATACACTATATTGCATGATTATTGTATCATTTCTGATTTTTAAATATTGTTGAGTTTGCCAAATGTGACTTTTCAAGAAAAAGAATATCTCTGCTTTTTCAAAACCTTGCAGAAAAACAAAATGACTCCCTTTTTCAACATTTCTAAAATAATCACAATACAACCTGTTGACACTGGTAGAAAAAACATCCCACAGCTTCTGTCAACCCTAATAATAACAAGTGATAACTGTGTTCGCAAGCGAAACACAAAAGTCTCCCAAACGAACTCCCATATTGGATTTCAAGGCATTATGAGACTCCCTCAAGAAAAAAAATTAGGCAGGGGTGACCCTTATAACCTATGTAATTCATACTTTTCCAAATTCCTATTTTTTATCAGAAAACTCAATTTTTAAACC
>MJUU01035996.1:113865-134889 GCA_002080025.1 Modiolus philippinarum
AAATCAAAGTCAAGAGACATGGTAAAAGTACGGAAGACCAAAGACACTACATAATAAAATAACGCTAACTCTACAAGTAGAGCAATAAAAACTAAAGCACTACAAGAGTGAACTCTCAAAGAGTGATATCAGGTGCTGCGGAAGGGTAAGCATGTCCTGCTCTGTATACAGCACCGGTCACACTGTCAGTGGGTCAATCCAGGGTAAAGCCAGAATCGGTTATGTATAATCCAGGAAGACTTGATCTAGCGGAAAATGTCAGTTTTCATTTGTGACACTGGCATTTCATATCTCTCTGTGGTGTCGCGGTGATGGCAGTAAAACTTCTGAAGGGACGAAAGTAACAAAGGCTGAACAATATATGAAACCAATGTTCATTTACAATGATTTACTATGTTAGGATATGGAGTAAATGCATATGAGACAAAGTCTCTACAAATATATGATTAAACCAAGCAAGGAGGAACGCTTTTATTGATGTTCTTGAAGTCACCATGAGGCCTTCAAAAAGTAGCTATGCCCACACCTCATAGTAAGTCCAAAACGGTCCTTAGCACCAGTATGAGTGTAATTCATTGCTTATATACATCGGCAAATGAATACCGAAGCATGAATGAGGAAGGAAGGAATTTTAAAATCATAAATCCAAAATCACGGCAATTCATATCCATGACAAAAACAAAACAAAAAAGAACAAGAACGCCACATAACTAAAGCACTAGCAGTGTGAACCCTACAAAAACTGAGATAGCATCAGGTGCTCCATAAGGGTAAGCATGATCTGCTCCATGCATGGCACCCTTCACACAGCCAGGTAAAAATGGTGTAGGAACATCTGTTTTGTGGCTGATTGGTTAATGCCATTTTCTAACTTTTAGACAAAACCACTTCATATCCATGGTACGTATTACTTCTTCAACCATCAAACAGTATCAATGTAAATGAAATAAAAGGGACAACAGGAAACACATACAATGGCTGAAAATTACTATAACATGCCACAATCTGCCAGGGAACTACACGGGAAAACACAAATTAGACAAAAGACAAACGTAAACAACGATAGGAACTCGGGACAGCCGGACTTGGTACCGGCACTAGCAAAAGCCAGCGATAGGGTTAAACCGGTTTATGGGTACCCAAACCTCCCCTTTGTCTGTCCCGTTTCCCTATAGTTTAGTAAACATACGAATAAAACCCAATACAGGTAGACTCCTAACTCCATGACCACAATCTTGAAAGGAGAGAATATGACAATACGTAATTTTGAAAGATGGGTCAAGGGGTGCTCGCCGCTAAACTGCCGACCAGCTAAAGGAGCCTAGTCTGATCTGCTGGTAAAACACTGTCGCACTACGGAAGAAAAATCAAACTCAAAACTTCCCGCAGAATTTTGTCAAGAATCATCATATAAGTCAGTAGACATTGGCAGTATTAGTGAGAGGCCAGTATGTATTGAAAATTTTCAGGTCACTAGATCTCAAAGCTAATATAACGGATGAAAGCAGAGTATCGTGACAATATCCCCTATTACGTAAAGAATGTAAGTTACGTCCCAGCTTTTCTGGATTTTTAATCAGTTTCTGGCATTTGTTAACAACATTACCGTAAAAACGAGGATAAGAAATACCCTTAGTAATAAGCTGTTTGCGAGTAACGCCAAATTTAGATATTAAATATTCAATCTGTTATAAAACTTCTTAAAGGTATTCAACAACTTATGAAATCTGTATCCCTGTTGTAAAAGCTTGGCTCTGATAGTAGGGTTACGTTAATTAAAATCATCAAGAGTAGAACAAACACGTGCAAATCGTACTAGTTGAGAAATTTACACCCCGTATGATGGAGCTTGAGGGATATCGCCGTCAAGAAAAGGGAATTAGTTATAGTGAAATCAAAATCATCCCTTTTATCAAATATATTAATTTTTATTTTACCAGCGTCAATAATGATAGTTTATCCAGAAAAGGGCAGTATTTAGAATCATGGTTAGCTTTATTTAATTTCAGCTCTTGTGGGTAAATAATTTCTACATAATCTTAAAACTGGGGATTGTCAAAAGTAAGGATATCGTCAATATACCTGCTGTTATCATTGAAAATAGAAATAAAATTATCACTGTTTGGTATGGTTCCGTTTTGAAGTCTCTTTCGTAACAGAACAGAAAAAGATCTGCAGTGAGAAGTGCACAATTTGTACCAATGGGAATACCTATGACCTGTTGATAAATAGTGTTGCCAAAATAAACAAAACTGTTGTCCAGCAAAAGATTGAGTGCATTTATCATATCATCACATGTCCAGGAACAATAATTATTGTATATAATATAAGAGAAGAATCCTTGCTTTTTGTTGGAACAAATCATCTGCAGACCAGAAAATTTAAAAGACCATTTAATAAGTTGTCCCAATTTTGATTTAATCAACTTATGTGGAAGGGTAGTATAAAGTGTGGAAAAATCATAACTGTCGATGGATGAGACTGGTCTCTGAATAGATTATAGTTTATCTAAAACTTCAATTGATTTTTTTACACTCTAAAGTAATTTACACCAGAGTTTTGATAATTTTTTTTCACAGTATTTAATAACCAATTCCTTTATACAAGTAAGTGAACTAGTTAAATGGATGGATAAATTAGTAGTAGAACACTTACTAGATGCCGAAATAAAACGGTGTTTGAAAGGATGTTTGTGAAGCTTTGGAATCCAGTACATGGTAGGCAAGGTGTTATCTTTAGGTGGGACTTTAAGCATTTCTGTATCCTTATAATGTTGTTTGGTTAACGTTTTTTCGTCCCAATTGGCACGTCTGAAAGTTGTTGACTTGTCCAGTTCGTATTGCTGGACATCGATATAATATTTCTTTCAAACGATAGCAACGTTGTTGGAAGCTTGGGAAAACAGTTTGGAGAAGCTTTGGATAAGCTTCTGTTTATCTGTTAAGTATTCGGACAATTACAAGGACAAATTGGTACCACAAACATCATCAACCGAGACAAAACTAAAGAATGACAATGTGAGATACAAGACAATACAAAAAACTAAAGCTCTGACAGTGTGAACTCGCATTGAAAACCGGGAGTATTATCGTGTGTTCCGGAAAGCTAAGCATGATCTGCTCCACGCGTGGTTCCCGTCACACTGCCAGTGTTAAAACTCTGGATATACCCAAGGATAAACATTCTCATTTGTGAAATAGAAACATTGTAACGGTCTGTAAAATCGTGATGACGATCGTAGAACTTCCATAGTAACAAGTGCAACAGTGACTAAACATACCTTTGATGTAAATGTTTTTGAGACAGTAATTTCGCATTGTTGACAAAATCGCTGTTCAAACTACAGGCACGGCAATAGCGAATGAGTTGTGAAATGTACACGTCATATGCCGGAGATTTGGGAATATTACTGCTCAAAAACGGGAAGTTCACTATTTGAAAGTCGAAATCATCATGCTTTTTTCGTAAAGTTTTGTTTTCAGACGTCCAGAGCTGTCAATGTAGAGGTAATAAGTCCAGGTATGATGCTGATGAAGGTGTATCAGTGGTCTCTTTAATTTTGAGTTCATTTGGGTATATAAGATGCAAGGTTGTTCATAAACATAAAATTAACTGGCGAAGTGCTCTTTCAAATGCTGTCACCCGTTGCCCTACAAAGACTCATAGAAGAAAATCACGACACATCAACAACAACAGGGCACTGATTGATTGCGAGAAAAATATCCGAAATAGATGTGGGGACTATAAACTGAATCAACGGCAGTACAATACCGAAGGAACAAAGGAGTGGACTGACCAAGACGAGGACACACAAAACAATGACGTTTTACACAGAAAACGATAACTTTAAACAGATACAAAGCACAGAAATAGAAATTTTAATATTCAATACAAAGGCATCACAGTGTGAACTCCAGTGGATTTTAGAGTGACATCAGGTGCTCCGGAAGGGTAAGCATGTCCTGCTCTATTAACAACACCCGTAACACTGTAAGTGAGTCAATCTAGGAAAATGTCAAAATAAATCGATAGTCAAATCAGTGAAGACGCGAATCTAGCGGAAAATGTCAACTTTCATTTGGGATACTGATTCGTCATATCTTTCAATGATGTTATGGTGACATCCATAGAATTTCTAGAGAGATGAAATTAACATAGGTTGAACAAATCCCTGACTAAGCAGCTTTTGGGACAGTGTTTTTACTCTGTTAAAAAAATCACTGTACAAGCTACATACTCGACAGTAACGAATCAACTGTGACATGTACACTCCGTAGGCTTGAGAGGTAGGTATATTGCTGCTAAGAAAGGGAAAGTTCACAATTGGGAACAAATCCTCACGCTTGTCATATAGCTTAGATTTTAAACGTCCATCTTCGCCAATATACAACAAAAGATCTAGGTACGAAGCTGAAGTAGGTGTATATATCAGATGTTTCTTTAATTTTAAGCTCATTGGGATATATCTGATGTAAATATTCCTAAAATTTAGGATTATTAACTGAATGGTTAGAATATTATTTTGAAATTACAAAAACAAATATATAGTATATCATAACTGAAAAATTTCCAGTTTATTAGTGTCTTAGGTCCTTTGTAACCATTACCTTACATGTATACGTGGGTTCTGTATGACATAAATCATACCTTACATGTATACGTGGGTTCTGTATGACATAAATCATACCTTACATGTATACGTGGGTTCTGTATGACATAAATCCCTAATATGCTGACCGCGTATATTACATATTAATTTTGTACAAACATTTTCGTCCTCAGCTTATGACTAGGAATCAAGAAAGCAACAACGCCAGTCTGAATCAGTAAGATTGTCAGAATTCTCAATCTTTATCGGTGTGACTGAAAGAATGGCATTTGTGATTTTAACATTTATCGTCTTTCCCTCCGCCTATCTCAGCCTGCAGAGCCCTTCCACAAAAGATATATCCGGTTGACTCGAACTTATCAAGAGGTTGACCTTGAGTTATCAAGGCAATTCTCCCAATGTTTGACGAGCAATATCCTTTTTATCCGTTTTGCAAGAAATAAATCGTAATTGGATAAAAAATCTATTATTATTTTCCGTTCTTAATTTTGTAAACAAATTACCGCCACAAATACATAAAAACGAGACGTTCGAAAAAAAAATACGGAAACTATGTCGCTGATAACTTCAGCAGAGCCACCATTTTGTTTACATTGTGGAGTCATAAACGTGCCTAGGAACTGGAGGACAAATGTAAACAATGAGAGGTTCTGCGATGAAAAAATCGACTTTATTTCGATTTGTTAACATGGTTCGATGAAAAAATTTCTAAATTTAATAATGTTTGCCGAAAAAATGCTGTGAAGTAATAAAATAACTACAAAACATTTCCAATTTTGTAAAAATGAATGAACCTCATTTCCCGCGCAACCATGGGAGAATTTGACACAAAACCTTATAAACTATTGTATAGAAATAAGAAATAAAAGACAAATTATCTGAATTTTGAAAGGCTTCGTATTCTGGCTCACGGAATGATATTTTACTATATACAGATGTCAAAATCCAGATAACATATACGTATTAATATCCATAACTCCGAATTTCCGATGTATTCTTTCACACCCAAGTAAATTCAGTTCCCGTGATACCCAGCGAAAAATCAACCAGCTTAAAAATCTAAAAGAATAAAAAGCTGCCATAAGAATAGCTGCGGACCCGTAGCTTTCATGGTCTTTGTGATGATTTTTTGATAGTTGTGGACCATAGAGCGAGCTACGGATTATCTTTTATATAGAACTTATGACTCTTGCGACACGAATTGTGTCGCACGTTCCTAGGTGTTATTTGACAACCGGACGCCTAACTGTACCTAAGTGTACCTTAGTGTGTCCATTTTGTGTCTTCCAACATTTTTCCAATACTTACAACATTTAATTATGCAAGGTGAGTCATAATTTTCTATTTATAAAGGAAATTGTCCGAACAGAAATGTAATAAAAATCGCAGTCACGTGACATTTAGAGAGGCGACAATAACTGCCAGGTCATGTCCGGAACGGATATCACAAAATTCAACAGAAATATTTCTTAAATGCAGAGGAATTAATTATTTTCTTTCAAAAAGTTTTGCAAAAGTGAGAAAAGTTATTATTTAAGTCAGAGATTGCCAAAATATTTATTTTAGGAATACGATTTGCATTTAGTCCCAACTCCCAAAAGTCTTGTTTCCAATGAGATTGATGTCAGCAAGATGGCCGAAGGCGGTATGACCCAAACGATGACGTTTGCTATGATAATGAGCAGGAAATGAATATTTATAGGTTAATAATTATGGAAGGTTGAGGATAAAAATTTAAAGAAACGAAATACACATGAGACTGCCCCCACTTGACGTCCGGTTGTCAAAAGCTCTCAAAAACTCAAAGTTCGGGTCGCAAAGCCGCAAGTTTTATATAGGGGAAAATCCGTAGCTCTCTGGTCCGCCAAATCAGAAAAAATAAAAGGACCTATATAGCTATGGTTTCGCAGCTACCGCAAAAAGAACTTATTTATACTGTTTTTATTACGATGATAGGTGTACACTTAATATTTCTATATGGTATTATACAAGTACTGAATTGCGGATTAGGTACTTTGAATAAAGCTAATTTTTATTTATTATCAACTTGAAAATAATTAAATTAATTAATTTTCATTCTTTCAGATATATAGTGAAAGAAGTCCCAACATTACAGGTAAGTATAACTTAAAACCATTTAATAATCCAATAATTTGTCAAGACAAGATACAATTTTTAAAAGTGTCTGTTCAATATAAACTTTTTACTCCTCCATACATCCATTTGAAAAGTTGTCCTTATATCTCTGAGTATATTTACTAACAATAATATTGCCCCTTCCATGTTACATACTTAACTACGCATCTAGACTTTATATATTATGCGTTATCTCTATAGCATTGAATTTCCTTACCATCAGGAAGTACAAGTTTAAATCATAATTATTTGATAGTAAAATTCAAAATATTATATATATTTAATAAATGGAAGCTGTCATTTGAAAAAGTACTAAAATTTATTACTAGTAAAATAGATATATGCATATAGGAAGCCGCATACGAAGAACAATTCCCAAAACACAAAACACACGACACGTTATCGGGCATTGATAAAACATTGCCAAGATAGAAGGATTGCAATTCTTGAACTATGCAACAAATATACAGTAAAACTAAGACGATTTCTGTGTAAAAGGGTTATCTAGGGATTTTAATGAAAAAAATTAAATTATTTAAGGTTGTGGAGGGAAAACAATCATTTAGTATCTGGCGGATATGTTATTTCTAGCGACAGAAATGAGGGTAATATACCTCAAAATGGTACAACTATACACAATCAGTTGGAATATTTCTGAATTTAGGTACTTACATATTTATTCTAAATGCTGCTCATGAGGGCAGTTATCAAATAACAAGAAGGGTGTCTGATAAAAGTTATTTGTTCCTGTTAACTTGTTTTAATATTACTACATGTAAGATGGAGACAATAACAAAATAACCAAACACAATTTTCAAGAGCCAAAGTCCAAGGGGCAAAAAGACAAAGCAGGTTGAAACCCATCGGAAAAATTGTCGACCACAATAGTTCTGACTTGGTGGAGGCGTTTCAAAAGAAATGTTGGATTAAACTGGTTTTATGGCGCGCCACACCTCCTCTTCCATCGTAGTAGTGTCTGCTAGCTATTTAAAAGTCGTTTACAGTAAAATAAACTCTCCAGTAATTAGTAAAAAAAGAATATTGAATCAAAGTTTGAACAGAAACTTCAAATTTTTCCACAAGGGGACTGATATTTATTAAAGAACTTTATTATTGATCGTTTGTGACAGAATTATTGAAGCCTGGATTGATAAGGCGATCACGAAGATAACTATGTCAAATGAGAAAGTCTGTATAATGCTAGCTCTCAGGAAACGAATCAATTGTGAAACATGCACTTCGTTAGCAAAAGAAGTTGGAATATTACTGTCCATGTTAGGTACATTGATAATTTTGAAATTGATATCGTCCCTTTTGTCGTAAATTTTAGTACTGGGATGGTCATTTTCGTCAAATTCGAGAGGTAAGTCCAAAAAGAGTTTAGAGTGTTTAAATGGATTTGGTCACGAATTTTAAATGAGTAATTAAAAAATACATAAAAAAGTCTTATATTAGAATGTTAGCTTAACTTTTTGTTTCAGAGAACGGTGTTGGTGGACAACGCACAAGAACCACCAATATTGATAGAAACTCCCCGTAGTAATGACAGTGCAGTATGGCTTGCCGGCCAACCTTCAGTAACAGGATACACACAGTTATCACAAACAACAGCTAAAGTTAATGTACCATCACATCTTGATATTGATGACAGTTCATCATCAGCACAATCAACTCTAAAAGTTAGCGACAAAGATAGGTTGAAAAACAGTAAACATCGAGAAGACGAAGAGATGGTGGCAACGATGGATTTTTCAAATGATATAATCGGAGACGATGAAGTACAAGAAAGGGGTAAACATGCATTTTTAAAAAAAATGTAATATCAAATGAAACCAAGAAATGTCAATAAAAACGTTAGAATAACTCATATTGCATTTGTAAATCATGAATTACAAATAAATAGTAGATCTATCTAACCTGGAAGCTTCTTCAGGGTACACCTTAGGAATTGCAACAAGTATTCGAGCACTCCCCTGGTAGCCCAGTACAATATTTGTACTCAATTGCTATATATTCTCTTAATTTCAGTCATCCAGTTTAATTTGCTACTGAGTACTCGGCATTAGAAACAAGGTCGCGTTCATTGAAGCTTTTATTTCCTTCATTTAAGAATTATGCCAAAGTGAACCAAAATTGAAACCCCGAAAGCTTATTGCGCGTATACAGACAATTTGCGACAATTCAACAACAAAATGACACCAAAGTCAGATTTGCAGCATGGGATTAAAAAACTAAGAACTTGCCATTCAAAAAGCTTAGTTTACCAATCAAAATACTAGAAGAAAGATATTCTATTTAAATTGATTACCATAAATATGTCTTGAACTGGTTGTTTTTTTTTATTTTCTTATTTTACGAAATGATATTGAGGAAATGAACATGAGACCGTAACACATATGTTTACTAATTTTAATGAGCTGTATGAGTTGTACCCTTTTTTAAAATAAATTGTATAAACTCACTACAAAAGCTTAAACTCCAAATCTTCCTTTTCATTTTCATTTTTAGCTCACCTGACCCGAAGGGTCATGTGAGCTATTGCCATCACTTGGCGTCCGTCGTCCGTCGTCCGTCCGTCGTACGTCGTCCGTCCGTCGTAAACTTTTTCAAAAATCTTCTCCTCTGAAACCACTGAACCAATTTTAACCAAACTTTGCCTGAATCATCACCAGGGTATCCTGTTTCAAAATTGTATCCGATGAGTCCGAGGACCAAACAACATGGCTGCCGTTACTAAAAATAGAACATAGGGGTAAATTGCTGTTTTTTGCAAATAACTAAAAAACCGTTACAGATATCAAAAATCTGATATTGATAAAAGTGATCAGCATGACAAGATCTACCCGCCCTGCGATTTTGAAGAAAATCTGATTACCCATTTTGGAGTTATTGCCCTTTTTCCGAAAATTTTTCAAAATTTTAATATATTTTATTTTTTATAAAAGAAACCATAACAGATAGAAGTTAACTTTGATTGCAAAAATGTTCAGCATATCAAGATCTACCCACCCTGAAATTTTGGACAAAAACCAAAAACCCTTGTAGGAGTTATTGCCCTTTTTTCACTGAATTTTCAAAATTTTCATATTTTTCGTCTTTTATTTCCAAAACTGTAGAAGATGAAGGTTAAGTGTAAATTGATAAAATGTTTGCCATGCTGAAGTGACTTCAAAATGGGTGTTGGAAATCGTTTGTTGACTGCCATTTTCAAAATGGCTGCCAAAAAAGGCGGGAAAATTCAACATTGTTCGATTTCAATGAAATTTGGTTTCCAAATAGATATTGATGTTGCGACTTCAAAACCGGTATTGAAAATTGTTCGTTGACTGCCATTTTCAAAATGGCCGCCAAAAAAGGCGGGAAAATTCAACATTGTCCGATTTCAATGAAATTTGGTTTCCAAATAGGTATTGATGTCGCAACTTCAAAAATGATGTTAACAATTGTTCGATGAATGCCATTTTCAAAATGGCCACCAAAAGGGGAAATTCAACATTGTCCGATTTCAATGAAATTTGGTTTCCAAATAGGTATTGATGTCGCAACTTCAAAACCGATGTTAAAAATTGTTCGATGAATGCCATTTTCAAAACGGCCGCCAAAAAAGGCAGGAAAATTTAACTTTGTCCAATTTCAATGAAATTTTGGTTTCAAAATAGATATTGATGTTGCGACTTCAAAACTGGTGTTGAAAATTGTCATTGCCCGACATTTACAAAATGATGTTTTGACTTCAAAACTGTTGTCGAAAGTGGTCCTTATAGCAAGAATGTTTTTTGTCAAAAAAGCCAATCAAAGAAATATAGTAAAACATGACCAGACTTTCAAATACAGTTCAAGATATTGTTGGTGTTCCAGCTACCAAAGTTTGAGAGACTGAAGTTCATCTGTATAACTTACAATGTAAGCTTGATTGTCGTATTGTGCTTCATAGTTTTCTTCACAATATAAGAAATATGTTTAATCTAGATTATAAAGGGGAACCCCTGCCAAAATTTTTATATGGAAAGGGGAACTTGGAATGTTTTGATTTCAGCAATATGCATTATCTGAGTTTTAAGGGGAACCCCTGCCTAAATTTTTTTTTGAATGATGGTCTGAAATGGGTTGTAATGGATAGTGGGGCTTTAAATTACTGTATAAACTGCTGAATCTACTTGCCAAATTGGAACCATACTTGGTGACAACTGTCCATAGTCGGTACCTATAGAAGAATGTGTCTGGTAAGTCTGCATGTATTCCAAGATGGCTGCCAAAGATGGGGACATAGTTTTACATTGGACCCTATGGGAAAAACACATTCAAAGATATTCTTCTCTGAAACTACTTGGTCAGTTGGAATCAAACTTGGTCACAATAGGCCTTTCATGGCCTTCTTAAAAAATTATGTCTGACAAGTCTGCACCTCATCCAAGATGGCATCCAGTGGGGACCATTGTTTACACATTGGACCCTATGGGGAAAACACATTCAAAGATTTTCTCCTTTGAAACTTCTAGGAAATGAGACACTTTAACATAGGGTTAATTTGGGCTGCAGTTTATGCCAGTCATGGACCAGGTGAGCTATACAGGCTCTTGAGAGCCTCTAGTTGTTTATTTGTTTTGTCTTTGTCATACTGTCTCAATTCGTGTTGCTGTGAATTGCGGTGATGTTGGATTTATGATTTTAGAATTCCCCTTTCCTTTCTCCTTCGGTATTCGTTTGCCGATGTATTTCATTTTTTTACTGTTCTTGTTTAACAAGCTAAGCTGAAATATATGTTTTCATTAAATGCATAATGTTTATTTTTCAGCCACAGCCTTTTGATGAAAACCAGAATGGTGCTTTTTTGGATGTGTTATTTAAACGTATAATAAAGTACACGGAATGTTTTGTTTATATAAGTTCAAGATTTAACAATTTTATGTATTTTTTACAATTATTTGTATAAATAGAATTTAAAGCTTTATAACATTGCTTGTGATATTAGTACAATATGAGTGCCATTATTTAATGCCAGGGCGAGGATACATTGATTAATCTCTATCAATTGACAGAGATGGGATAAATTTTCAATGTCGATGTCAAAAACTGTAATATTCTAAGCATAAATAATAAAATGTACATTTTACAGTAAAACAGCTTCTTACAAGCTGAATCAAGATTTATGTCTTAATATTACTCAAATATATCTTTTTTCTTGAGTTTAAGATTTGGCTGTTATCTTATATTTATGATGAAATAATAACACACGTATTTGATAAAATTTAGAACTATGCTTCATATAACTTAAACATGTAACTGACGATTGTAATAATAGCCCTTAAAATACTGAGGCTTCGATCATTCCGTGCATGGCACTCGGTGGATTTCCTTGGCACTGGATTTGGCCTCCTATTGCGATATTTTTGGCAACGAGTACTTCTTTTTTGACTACTTTTGGATTATGGCTTTTCATATTTTGTTATTCTAATGTTGCTAATGAGAGGTTCCTCCTTGAAACACGTGTACAGCATAACACAATTTACCGATTATTTTGTTTATTATGCAACTTTGGTATTTTAGTATATTATAGGTAAGAAATATATCTTAATATTATGCTTAACATGGCCTCTGGTTTCTATTTAGTCGGTCACAATACTGCGTGATGACTTTCACATAAGCTTACATAGGTTGTTGTCGGAACAATAACTTGATGTCAAATCATGACACTGATTTTCTACATACATTTTTATTATTTGATTATAATACTTTCTATGACCAAAACAATAGATGAATGGATTATTACTTCTCTGTAAATACTTTCAAAATTTCCGATATCTAAAAGGTTTATTCTGAAATAGTAATTATGCAACATTTCAATTCATAGAATTATATGATGCACAATTTATATTGTTTAAGAAACACGCTAAATAGAATACTCTGTACATTCCTTCATACAAGTATCATGGAACGACATTCTTATTTAATTCAACAATTACATCATTAAACAAATACCAAGGCAGTAATAGGTAGGTCAAACATGAGGATATAGAGTCAACACAGACAAGTAAAGCAAGTATGGCAAAACAAATAATTAACAGTAGTCAAACACAAATGAAACACTTGACGTGTGCAACCATCCACTATTGCAATGATTTGATGAACCATTGGTCACTCCGGCTGTGGCAAGCATGGTCTGCTAATTATCCCCTCGCCCAACGGAATTTGGGAGGGGATATAGTATCTCGCTCGTCCGTCCGTCTGACTGTCCGTCCGGTCGTCCCACCTCAGGTTAAAGTTTGCGTTAAGGTTCATATCTGAGAAATTACATGTGGCACATCAATCATCTTTGGTCAGTGGATGCGTCTTGAGTGATACTGCTTCAGATTATAAGTGGATCACTTTGTTCTACATTTTATGCTTCAATGACTCTGGTTAAAGTTTGCGTTAAGGTTTATATCTGAGAAAGTACATGTGGTACATCAATTATCTTTTTTCAGTGGATGTGTCTCGGAGAGTGATGCAACTTCAGATGATAACTGGGTCACTCTGACCTACATTTTATGCTTTAATGACTCTGGTTAAAGTTTGCGTTTAGGTTTATATCTGAGAAACTACATGTGACACATCAATCATCTTTGGTCAGTGGATGCGTCTTGGAGAGTGATGCTGCTTCAGATGAAGATTGGGTCACTCTGACCTACATTTTATGCTTCAATGGCTCTGGTTAAGTGTCTGAGATACTACATGTGTCACATCAATTATCTTTGGTCAGTGGATGCATCTTGGAGAGTCTTGAAGCTTTAGGTGATATTTGGGTCATTTTGACTTACATTTCACACGTGACTGACTTGGGTTAACGTTTTCCTTTAATGTTTATTTCTGCTCCAATTTCTAGTTTATATGCAGAAATTCATTCTATGGATATAGACATCAAAAACGTTACAATTCAAACCTTTTGTGGTTGTATGCAATATATGACATGATTTTCTTCATTTAATTTTAAAATATAATTGAATATGTTTAATATTAAAACAAAACACCGAAATTGGTAGAGATAACCGATAATATATTTTGGTCTAACAACAAAATACCAAAGTAACTGTGTTAGTTATTGCTATGGCCATTACGACAACTTATGTCTTTGTAGTGCAGATCAAATTAATACATTTGGAAATCCATAAAATCAAGGAGGTTAAAAAAATGAAAGAGAACAAATTACCAAGTATGATCTAAATGGAAAGCCAAAATCATCTAAGGACAGAGCTTTGCATGAGCGAAATACTCCTTAGTTTACAACAAAATTTACCAAAATAGATATTGCAAGTTTCTAAATAAAATCGCCATTCGGATAAGCACCGAATTAATGACTACCGGGCTGGTGAATACCCTCAGGGTTCAACAGTCCACCAGCCGTGACATCGACCCGTTGGTAACAAACAACAAATAACCGAAGTAACCTAAATAACAGTTTTGAACGATAATTGTTCACAAAATATTACTTCGCAATTGATATTTTGTTAGGGTTATCCCTCTTCCAACAATCATGTAGTCGGAAGACGATGAAATACGTTGTGGCTGAAAAGTGCATTTTTTGTCATTCCGTTTTATATATTCAGCTGGTCCTTTTACCTATTCTGGTGTTATCCAAAACTACTCTACTTTGATTTCACACCTTATGACGCACTTGGACTGACACCAAAATAATTACATACAATTGTCAAAAGGTGTCAGCTGTTCTGACTACATACATCGGCAAAAAATAAGAAAAGGTATCAAAATAAAATAATGATAATAAAAAAAAACAAAAAAACAAAAATGAATAAAAAAAACAGCATTTCATAATAAACATAAATTTAGAAACCTTATGAAGCCAAACAAATAAGCAAAAACTCGCTACAAAACTGAACCACTGGCAGTGTGAACCCTACAAAAACACGCCACAAAACTGAAGCACTGGCAGTGTGAACCCTACAAAAACACGCCACAAAACTGAAGCACTGGCAGTGTGAACCATACGAAAACACGCCACAAAACTGAAGCACTGGCAGTGTGAACCCTACAAAACATGCAAAAAAAAAACTAAAGCACTTGCAGTGTGAACCCTACAAAAACACGCCACAAAACTGAAGCACTGGCAGTGTGAACCCTACAAAAACACGCCACAAAACTGAAGCACTGGCAGTGTGAACCATACAAAAACACGCCACAAAACTAAAGCACTCGCAGTGTGAACCCTGCAAAAACACCCCACAAAACTGAAGCACTGGCAGTGTGAACCCTACAAAATACAAAAAGGTGCATAAAAACAGTAAATTTCGTTATGCTTGACACGTGTTTCAAGGAGTAACCTCTAATCAGCAGCATTTAAATCAAATACTAGTAATATGGAGCCATAATCCAAAAGCAGTAAAAACAGTACTAATTTCCAAAAATATCGAAATAGGAAGCCAAATCCAGTACCAAGGACATCTACCGAGTGCCATACACGGAATGAAGTCTCAGTATTTTAAGGGGTTGAAATTTTGATAAAAACTGTAAATTTCTTAAACATGCAAGGTAAAATTTTTATGTCAGACAAGTCTGATTATTGAGCTTGTGAATACCCGCGGGGACCTCTGGTCCACCAGCAATGGCATCGGTCCAATGGTTCAAAATACAAAAAATACCGAAGTTGCATAAAAACAGTCAATTTCAAAAATGGATTTATCATCATGTGTTTCGTAAGGGTAAGCATGATCAGATCTCCGCGTGCCACCCCTCACATTGCATCATGCCGATCTGTCAAATCATGGTAACGACATTAAATTTCTATGATGACAATTGAAACAGTGATTGGATATAACAGTCATTTCGATTTCTTGACAAGTCGATGTACAAACTATAGGCACGAAAAAAGCGAACGAGTTGTTAATATAGACGCCATATGCCTTAGACGTCGGAATATTACTGCTCAAAAACTGGAAGTTCACTATTGGAAAGTCGAAATCACAACACTTGTCAAAAAGTGTTTTTTTTCAGACAACCAGAGTTGTCACTACCGGTATAAAGGTACAAGTTTAAGTATGATGCTGATGATGTTGTTTCAGTTTCGAGTTCATCTTGGTCA
This sequence comes from Modiolus philippinarum, assembly GCA_002080025.1. NCBI lineage: Eukaryota > Metazoa > Mollusca > Bivalvia > Mytilida > Modiolidae > Modiolus > Modiolus philippinarum. The sequence goes on from MJUU01035996.1 coordinate 129,684, forward strand.
ATAAAATGGAATTTATCCTGAAATCGGAGACTGTTCAATGAAAGAAACATTCGTACAACGGAAATTGAAATTAAAGGACTTCGATTGCTTCTGGTCTTTTTTTTCAACTTGCCCTTGCATGATCCTGGCTTCATATGTAGTGAGAAATAAAAAATAAGCTAAAGTGGCACTAAGTTAGTCCCCTTTGTCCATCAAATTCTACAAATATGTTATCAATTAAAAATTGCTTTGATGTCCTCCTTTTCAGACTGTTTGTTTGAATCAGTGTGATGTTTAACAGAAAATGCCCATTTTTTCCTAGTACCAAATATGAATATTTTGTTTCAACTTTCCTATTAAAGGAAGACTTACTTAATTAACCATATCTGAGAGTAGTATAGAAGATGGAAAAAAACATCTTTTTGACATTGTTGCAATGGTTAAGTTCTGGTTTCTTTCAACTGTGTACAACCTTTCAATAGCAATTGCTGTTGAGTTGCTACCTCGCACTACCACAATGGAAGGAGAGGTTTGCAATGCCGGTTTAACCCACCATTTCTTTTGAAATGCCTGTGCCAAGTCAGGAACAATTTTCCGGTGGTTTCCACCTGATTTGTCTTTTTGTCTCTTGGATTTCGGTTCTTGACAACTCTGTTCGGTTATTTTGTTTTTACCCCCATTTTATTTTGGTTTTGCTTTGAAATGTTGTCTCAATTTATGTTTAATATAGGATTTTGTATTTTAGAATTTCCTTTTCTCAACTTTTTGCCTCGGAATTCGTGTTCGATTTAATTTCTGTAGATAATCATATCGACAACTAGTGTATTTTCTGTCTGTATATAATCCAAAGTTTGGAAGACCAGGACCTGGTTCACTGATATATAGGTATAAATGTCGAGACAAATGTGCCAAATGTGCACAAAGACATAAGTCGTAAAAAGACACAATGAAATTGAGATGCTCGAAATAAAATTTATACAATAGGTTCATACAAGTACCAGTATCACATAAAACTTTTTTTATGTTATACATATGTTTACTACATAAACGCAATAACATAATGTTTATATTCTCATTTATAATATCCATCAGTATAAGTGTAGATGATTATGTTTACTAATACTTTTGTTATAAACTATTCATACTAGCTGCCTCCGCTCTTTTATGAGACCATAATGAATATTAACAAATATTGACAATGAGAAGAATTATTTGTTACACATGTTGTATTTAGCATTGACATTTATAATCATTATATAAGCACCAACAATTTATGTTATACAACATAATGTTTGAAACAGGTTTTGCAGTTTAAAAATACATAATGTTCATCTGCTTTCTATTTATTGTTGCCATTTTATACGTAAGCTGATCATTTTGTAATGTATGCAATATAATATTCCGCAATATCTTAAAAAATTGCGAACTATCACTTTAAAGTATTTCTACTTTTTCCTGTATTTCGTGCAAATGCAAAGTCTTTATTTTTGGGCAAATAAAGATCAATTTGTAGCGCAAATGAAGTATTTTAGGCGCAATTGAAATGCTAATTGGCACAATTGCTATGCGCTGCTTACTCCTTGAAGAACGTGAACAACATAACATTATTACCTGTTTATTATGCAGCTTGGGTATTTTTGTATTTTTTAGTTAGTGATCATTAGTCATTTCACAAGTGCTTTTAACATTCTTGAGGGTCCTCATGGGGGGGGTCCTAGGAATCAAATAATCATTAAATTTTTGCCTTGGTAATCAAATAATCAGTAAATTTTTACCTTGGTAATCAATAAAATTTTGGCTTAGTAATCAAAAAAGTATATAAAAATGCAAGCCGTTAATCAAATAGTCATTAAGTAAATGCCCTCGTAATCAAATAATCATTAAAAAAAATGCCCTGATAATCAGGTAATCAAGAAACCCATGACGGGCCTCAGTCTTAATGAGAGGTGTACAAATCGGTTCCAAAATAGCCAATACATTACGATTTAGCTATTGGATAAACTTGCACATCTATTATTACAGAAAATGAACTTATTCTGACAATATTTGTAAATTGAAGTAAACATTTGGCATAATGTGACCCTTAATTCTACTGAAATACAAAAAATACCCAAGTTGCATCAAAACAGTAATGAAAGACATAAGAGACCCATAATTAGAAGTAAATATTTTAGTTACAACAATGTTCTGCTAAACAAAAACAGTTCTGCAGTCATTTCAATTGGAAATAATGGCCACTTAAAATTTATTTATGTAATTTTCAAAAGAAATAAAGTAAAACAAAGTTTGAAATTAGTCCTCTCCTGTATGTCAGTTGAATTACTCATTGGTATTCTATAGCTTTTTGTTGATAGGCCTACCCACACAAAAGTGTAAAGAGTTCGTAAAATTAATTATATAATAATGTTGTGTTTTACATTGACTATGCGAAAATAGTAGCCAGGGTGATGGACAATAGTGCACTCCCCTTCGGGTCGTGCACTATTGTCCATCACCCTGGCTACTATTTTCCATAGTCAATGTAAAACACAACATTAATATTATTATTATACTGACTGTTGTCTATATTTCTGAACAGCTGAATTTGAAATTTTTTCTTTTGCTTGTTTGCTATATCCTGTCAATCGTTTTACTGTATCTGTGTTAACTGACTCCGCGGATGTCAATTTCCACGTGGCAATGATCTCAATACACATTACCACGTTACATCAACAGAGGAAGGGAACTTATTTTTAGCAATGAAATAATATATTTCAAGGGGCCAAAACATATTCAACTGTTTTTGGAGAATGAATTAAATGTGTGTACACACGAAGCTCGGCTTTTTTTCTTTCCTTCTTCTTTCCAATAAAATCAAAATACTGTCAAAAAAATAATAATAATCTTAGCACTGTAGCAGACGACAATCTTTCAAATGATGATTAGAAACTTGATAACATCATACGCGGATAAGTACCACCCACTTGTCGGTCAGATGAAAACTCCGCCTCCCGCACGTGATGATTGATGATGATTGACGTAGAAATCAATAGTCTTCACAACAGCAGTGCTAACTATTGCAATAGTGCAGTCAACGCTATTTCTTTTGAAAATTATGCGAAAATAAAACTGTTTTACTATAAAAGAACTTTCTTACAGGAGGTATAATAATTTACGCTAATAGTACGTCATACTTTCGGCAGATACTATGAACATTTTATTACAACAGTGTCCCATTTCCTCAATTCAGTCATTATTTTTATCATGTAGTCTCAATTTGTGATGAATATGATTTGTCGTGATTTTGGGTTTTTGATTTTTGGAATTCCCACTTCCATCATTTTCGCGTCGGTATTCGTTTGCCGATGTATTCGGTACGTGATAATGTTGACGTTATAAAGGAGAACAAATCTATTTACTTTTGCGTATTTCTCAAAATATATTGAATTTATTCCTATCTTCAATAGGGGTAATACAAAATAACCAGAATTGTCAAAAGCCAAAGTCTATTAGGCAAATAGACAAAGCAGAAAAGTTGTCGATCGCAATGGTCCTCACTTAGTACAAATGAGTTTTTACAGAAAAAAAAACTCCATTACACGAATAAATATTGTTTTATACGCCTGTTTTGGCTTGCTGTAAATTTTGTGGTGACCTTCAGTAGAAATACGTTTTGCAGTGGTAACACTGATCGAAATGGTTGTATCAAACGCTATATTGGTAATAGGTAAAAACAAAAGAGGAAATGAAAATAAAGATTGAGCATCTTTACATTAAAATGCGGTAGTTTATCAGCATATTGCCAAATGATGAAACAAAATTGAAACATAAAACATTTTAACATGATGTTTACAATGTTGATCTATTTTAAAGTAGACAAAGTGCTTGTTTTTCGAAATATGATTACTAAATGACTAAGCTTTTTAAACTTTATTGCTTTAATTTACTACAAAGATGTAAATAATGTAATATAACATGACAACATCTGGAATTCATAAACATTATACATGTATGTAACTAAATGTGTTACTTATAGTGATTTTTCAGAAAAATAATCTTGAACACTACGAACCCTATATCAACCTACGATGAAGTATCACCCAATTACCGAAAGCTATGTTTTTATATAGCTTAGATAGCCGAGTAGTCTAGGGTGCTGCTCGTGTACTATATTCTAGTCATCAATTTAAGAAGCTCGCGAGTGAGGTTCCACTTGAATCACATGACCTTATACATCGGCAAATGAATATGGATCCGACAAGCCGAACAAGAAAATTAGAAAAAAGCAACACACAGACAAAACAAATTTAGAAAACAGATGTAATAAATGCAAAACCTAAGATAATCGTCTTAAAAATTATATGATTTTAATGCAATCATAAGTTAACCAGTGTTTTATTTATATTTTTGCAGACCAAACCATGATATTCTAAAAAATTAAATCCGGTAATGGTTTGTTCAAGGTGTTTATTTTTGCTGAAATAATTTAATTAATGTCTAGTGGTATGACAGTTAATTTCAGGTGCAGATAAAAACTCCCAAAATCTAAACCTGAAAGCATCTCAATGGCAAACTTTGCAGTAAACTTGTGATAAATCCCAATGTCTGTGATTATTTTGAATTCCCTATCAAAAAGTCTAATTAATGTTGTTTAACAGTCTCACTTCTGCGATAATGGTCATTGTATAGCTGATTCGTAGTCGAAGAGGTCGAAAAATTTGTTAAATAATGATTTGATAATAATAAACCTTGTACGAAGATTAAAATTAAACTAGTGTTCTTTTTAAAATTTGGAAGTTGAAGTTATGTTTTGTGAATACGTTTTCAGCCTTTTCAATTCTTGCAATGTGGAACATGATGTTGTAATTTCTTAATCTATAAATCAAAAGTTACAGTTCAACATTTTAAAAAAGACAAAGTAAAGTTGCAATTTTAACAATATTTCGCTGAGCATATTTCTTCTTTGTTGAATGTAATTTTCCGATTCCGACATTTAGACCAAATATTGGACTTTCGAGACTTAAACGATCGCCTAAAATACCAGTTAGAATGAATGGCTGGATTCCTGACCTGTTGAATATATTCAGCCTAAAAACAAACTATTGGTGAAATTGAAGAATATGAAAAAGAAAGGAAATGGGGTAAATGTCAAGGAGACAACATCCCATATCCAGGTTAAAACGACAAAAAAACAAAACATCTAGGGGTCACCATATGGTCTTCAACACAGTGAGGAACCTCACACCAT
>MJUU01035997.1:9949-32070 GCA_002080025.1 Modiolus philippinarum
AGCCCAAGATGCATCTGCACACAAAGTTTGATGACCTTACCCTTCATAGTTACAGAGATATATGCCCAAATGTGGACGCAGACGCCGGGGGTACTCCAATAGTCCACCTCAACTTCGTTGAGGGGAACTAAAAATGTAGGAGGAGTTTGAGTCACAAGAAAAGTGTGACTAACGGACGGACGGACGGACGGACGGACAGACAGACGGAGGGTATAACTTTATCCCCGAACTTTCTTCGAAAGTGGGGGGATGATAAATGAAAAAGTAGAGCATGTCAAAACTAGCGTTGTAAATTCGATCCTGAAACTCTGGGCAAAAGTAAACATAGGTAATCAACGATTACAGAGTTCGCCTCATTATGGCACATTGTCAGAGTAACCCAATTTTGCCTGGATGCTGATCTACCATCCGAGATGTATGCATATTTAAGATTACAATGATCCTACCATGTATAGTGACTGAGATCTGAACTCATCCAAAAACTTGAATGTAAATTAATCAAGCGTTAAATATAGGTCAAAGTGACCTAATTTTGCCTGGATGCTGACCTACCATCAGAGTGGCATGCATATGCAAGATTACAAGATCCTACAATGCATAGTGACTGAGATCTGAACTCATCCAAAAACTTGAATGTAAATCAATCAAGCGTAAAATATAGGTCAAAGTGTCCTAATTTTGCCTGGATGCTGAACTCGGACGCAAACTTGAATGTAAGGTCAGCATCAAGGCAAAATTAGGTCACTTTGACATATATTTAATGCTTGATTGATTAACATTCATCAGAGATGCATGCATATGCAAGGTTAGATGATCCTACCATGTATAGTGACTGAAATCTGAACTCATCCAAAAACTTGAATGTAAATCAATCAAGCGTAAAATATAGGTCAAAGTGACCTAATTTTGCCTGGATGCTGACCTACCATCAGAGTGGCATGCATATGCAGGATTACAAGATCCTACCATGCATAGTGACTGAGATCTGAACTCATCAAAATTGCATACATATGCAAGGTTACATGATCCTACCATGTATTGTGACTGAGATCTGAACTCGGATGTAAACTTGAATGTAAGTTGTTCAAGCGGAAAATGTAGGTCAAAGTGACCTAATTGACCTGGATCCTGACCTACCATCAGAGATGCATGCATATGCAAGGTTACATGATCCTACCATGTATAGTGACTGAGATCTGAACTTGAACGTAAACTTGAATGTAAGTCATTCAAGTGGAAAATATATGTCAAAGTGACCTAATTCTGTCTGGATGCTGACCTACCATCAGAGATGCATGCAAATGCAAGGTTACATGATCCTACCATGTACAGTTACTTAAATCTGAACTCGGACGCAAACTTGAATGTAAGTCAATCATGTGGAAAATATAGGTCAAAGTGACCTAATTTTGCCTGGATGCTGACCTACCATCAGAGATACATGCATATGCAAGGTTACATGATCCTACCATGTATAGTGACTGAGATCTGAACTCGAACGTAAACTTGAATGCAAGTCGTTCAAGCGGAAAATATAGGTCAAAGTGACCTAATTTTGCCTGGATGCTGACCTACCATCAGAGATCCATGCATATGCAAGGTTACATGATCCTACCATGTATAGTGACTGAGATCTGAACTCAGACGTAAACTTGAATGTTAGTCATTCAAGCGGAAAATATAGGTCAAAGAGACCCAATTTTCTTGGAGGCTGTGAGATAGCCCAAGATGCATCTGTATACAAAGTTTGATGATCCTACCCTTCATAGTTACCAAGATATATACCTAAATGCGGACGCGGATGTAGACGCGGACGCCGGGGTACTCCAATAGTCCTCCTCAACTTCGTTGAGGCGAACTAAAAATCAGATAAGTGTGGATTCAAATTCTGTTTGACATACTAATGTGTTGATACAGTAATTTGCTGGATACATGATTTCTTGAAGTTTTACCAAACTATATCATTTCTTAGCTTCAGACTAGATAGCAAGTCATTTAAAGTTAAAAATCAACAGAAAGTAGTTCAGTGACAAACCTAAAAGTCGCTTACACAATACAAATCATCATTTCCAAGCTTCAGACCAAATTTCAAATCATTCGCCTATTATAGAAGCCAAGAAATCTGTGATGAAAATTTCGTTTATAGAAAAAAAAAATCAAAGTATCAGCAAACAGGAAGTGGATACCTGATGAACTTGAAAATCGCTTACACAATACAATTCATCATTTCCAAGCTCCAGACCAAATTTCAAATCATACCCTATTGCAAAAGCCAAGAAATCTGTGACGAAAATTTGTTAATAGTAAAAAAATCAAAGTATTGGCAAACAGGAAGTGGACGCCTGACAATGTTGAAAATTGCTTACACAATACAACTCATTATTATCAAGCTTCAGTCCAAATTTCAAATCATTCCCTACCGTAGAAGCCAAGAAATCTGTGATGAAAATTTTGTTCATAGAAAAAATCAAAGTATCGACAAACAGGAAGTGGATACCCGATTAACTTGAAAATCGCTTACACAATACAACTCATCATTTCCAAGCTCCAGACCAAGTTTCAAATCATTCCCTATTGTAGAAGCCCAGAAATCTGTGACGAAAAATTTGTTAACAGTAAAAAATCAAAGTATCGGCAAACAGGAAGTGGAAGTCAGACAAACTTGAAAATCCCTTACACGATACAACTCATCATTTGCAAGCTTCAGACCAAATTTCAAATCATTCCCACATATACAAGCCAAGAAATCTTTGACGAAAATAAAAGAAAATGTGTCCATGGGACAGGGAAGCCCCCGCCATACCGATATCGGCAAACAGGAAGTAGATGAGTGACAGACCTGAAAAAGGGAGACACGGTACAACTCATCATACCAAAGCTTCATACCAAATATCAAATCATTCCTGCATACACAAGCTGAGAAATCCTTGACGAAAAAATTTCAATATATGGCTATAATGGGAAAAAATCAAAGTTGTCGTCAAACAGAAAGTAGATGAGTTACGGATTTGAAAAGAGGAGACACAGTACAACTCATCATACTAAAGCTTCAGACCAAATATCAGATCATTACAGCATACACAAGCTGAGAAATCCTTGACGAAAAAATTTCAATAAATGGCTATAATGGGAAAAATTCAAAGTTGTCGTCAAACAGGAAGTAGATGAGTTACAGACTTGGAAAGGGGAGACACGTACAACTCATCATACTAAAGCTTCAGACCCAATAGCAAATCATTACTGCATACACAAGCTCAGAAATCCTTGATGAAAATTTTCGGACGTACAAATGGACGGACGGACGGACGTACAGACGGACGGACGTACGGACGTACAGACAAGGGTTAAACTTAATGCCCCCTTCGCCTAACAGCTGGGGCATAAAAATTGTTGACAGACGGACGGACAGACAAAGTGAAAACCATAGGGCACCCACATCTCGATGCGGGGCCCTAACTAAATGCATGGTGCACATCTGCAATATATATTGAAGCATTCCTAGAAGTTTGGTAGCAATGTACCAAGTGGTCTAGGTGGAGTTGCGGATAATGGAGGTATACGCTTATGATGCCAATAAGCTAAAATGACAAAGTCCAAAGATATCTAGACCATCTGAAAAAATCAGAATTAATCAAAAACTAAATGCATGGTGCACATCTACAATATATATTGAAGCATTCTTGCAAGTCTGGTTGGAGAGTACCAAGCAGTCTTGGAGGAGTTGCGGATAATGAAGGTTTACCCTATGACTCCAATTAGCTAAAATGACAAAGTCCAAAAATAGCTTCAAAATCTGGAAAAACATCAATAAAGAAAATCTAAATGTATGGTGCATATCTACAAAATATGCTGAAGCATTCCTGCAAGTTTAGTTGGAAAGTACCCAGCGGTTTAGGAGGAGATGCGGGTAATGGTAAAAAATTTTGGACCAGACAGACGGACAGACAGACCGACGCAAGACAACGGATAGTGATCCCTATGTGTCGATCCTGCACTACGTGCAGGCGACACAAAAATTAGCAGATCAATCCGGCCAGATGATATGCACAACTACACATGATGTTCAACAATCCTGTGAAGTTTGGTTGAAATCCAATGAAAGATGTAGGAGAATTGGCGCCCACAAAATTCTAAGTCAAAAAGAGGCATAACTCCAACAAAAATTTGCCAATCAATTCTGGGAGACGATATGCCCAATGAAGCATGATGGTCAACATTCCTTGAAGTTTGGTTGAAGTCTGATGAAAGATGTTGGATATTGGTCCACAAACTTTGTGAAGGACGGACGGATGGACAGACTGACAAACAGACAGAAAACACAAAAACAATATGTCTCCCCTTTGAGGAGGAAGACATAATTCTACCTAACCAAGCTGCTCATGCATTGAATGTGAGTAACAGACAACATCGAAAGCATGCCTTACAGTTTTCATCCCAAAATGCATCACACATACCAATATGGCTGATGTGGGACATGTCAGTAACTGGGAATAGACTTCAACCATTCTACCTAACCAAGTCGCTATTGCGTAAAGTGTAGGTCAAAGACAGCATCTGAAGCATGTATTGCAGTTGTCATCCAAAATTGCATCATACATACCAGTAAGGTTGATGTGGGCATGTCACTAGCAGGAATTGACTTCAACCATTCTACCAAACTAAGTTGCTAATGCTTTAAAAGTAGGTCAGAGACAGCATCTGAAGATTGCATTGTAGTTGTCATCCCAAATTACATCATTCACACCAATATGGTTGATGTGGGGCATGTCAGTAGCAGGAATAAATTTGAACAATTCTACCTATTAAACCAAGTTGTCCATGCCTAAAATGTATGTCACAGACAGCATCTAAAGCATGCCATACAATTGTCATCCAAAAATGCATCACACATACCAATATGATTGATGTGAGGCATGTCAGTAGCAGGAATGGACTTTATCCATTTTACCTAACCAAGTTGCTCATGCATAAAATGTATGTCACAGACAGCATCCAAAGCATGCCTTGTAGGTATTGTACCAAAATGCATCACACATACCAATCTGGTTCATGTTGGGCATGTCAGCAAGCGGGAATGGACTTTAACCATTTTTCCTAACCAAATACGAAAGTAGATGCCGATGCTCGGGGTATCACATAAGCCTCTCACTTCATGAGGTCAGCTAAAAAGCTTGCCAATTTTTTTTCCTCTCTTTTTATCTATTGGTTTAGAATTGAAATCAAATTAACAATCATTAAAACAATTTTTATTCCACAATGTTGTTGATTTGTTTTTCTATCCATAACTTTGAACAATAATATGTTTACACAAAATATAAATTTAGAATTTTGTTGTAAATTCTGCTTGTCCTTCATCCATTTTTCCAGAAAGATGGATGAGAATCCACAAATTAACATGACATGGCCTTTTCTGTGTAGACAAAAACAAGACCCATTAAAGACAGTCCAGTTGTTCAGCAATGTGAAGTATCATAGCCTTTATTATTTGTAATTTTAGATAGGTAGAAGTGTATGTTAGATACAATGAAGACCATTTCTTTACACCTTAAATTTATACTATGGCCGCTTTATACTTAAGGACATCATAAACTCTGTTTGGTTTGAAAAGGGAATAAATGCAGTACACTTTTGCAACTAAGTAAACTGAAGTGAATGTTCAACAGTAAAAGTGAATCTCATTTAAACGTTTCAAGGGCAACTTAAAAAATCCGAAATAGCAAACTGCAGTCTGCATTTTTTAATCCATTTTTTTTTCAGTACTTTCAGAAACAGTCTGTTCAAATTTTGGATTCTCAAAAAGTATGTAAATATTCCTGACACATTTTCAGCTACAGGATCATAAAACTTGAACCATATATCCATTGAAAAACAAAATAAATACTGTCATATCTGACTACTATTGTGACTTTTCAGAAACAAGTATATGTTACTAGAAATTATGGCGGATTTCCCGAATGATTAACAAATTTTATTTGCAATTCTTCAATGAACATACCAATATTCCTCTAGCAACACCTATAAAACTTCTTCTAAACTCCTGTCTTTTGTCTGCTCTTCAAGACAATCAAGCTTCTATAGAATTCTATTGTATACCAATTTGTACTGCCTGAAGGGGTTTACCTTGATTCTGCAGTGATGACAAATTGGTATACAATAGAATTCTGTAGAAGATTGATTGTCTTGATCAGCAGACAAAAGACAGGAGTTTAGAAGGAGTTTTATAGGTGTTACTAGAGGAATATTGGTATGTTCATTGAAGAATTGCAAATAGAGTACGTTAATCATCCCGGAAATCTGCCATAATACCATTTAGAAAGAAGAATATACCATCAGACATAGTTCAATAGAGTGTATAGCACCATATGATAAAAGCAAATTCCTGGTAAACTATTCAGAAATAAGCATTTGCTACCAGGCATACTTCCTTGCAATAAGACTATTCCAAAACATGCATTACTTAGAGGTACATGAACTAATAATATTAAACTAGAGGATCAGAGACTGAGCACATATCAATCACCAGACAAAATCTTTCTATGCCATGCAAATGCTGATAACCAAAAATGATATTTTTCTTTCCCAATAGTTCTCCACTGGGACTTGTGTTTTTTTTTTTTTAATTAAGTTATCTTTGTAAAGGACGTGAATGCAACATTCCAATACAAGTTGGTTAAATTTGAGCAAGTTTCAGAGCAGATGATAATAAGGATCATTTTCCCATAGGGTCCAATGTTAAACTATGATAAATGAGCAATCTTCTAAGGGACCTTCATTACATCATCCCTGTGAATTTTGGTTGAATTTACTTCAGGGGTTTCATAGGACAAGATGAAAATGTGATTTTTCCTTGATGATCCAATGCTTAACATAAGTGATGTGTTGGCGGCCATGGTTTTATCGGATCGAATTGAAATGAGCAATCTTTTTTGAGGACCTTTTATGCATCATTCCTGTAAAGTTTGGTTTTGTTTCAGTGGTTTCAAAGAAGAAAATGTGATTTTTCCCAGAGGGTCCATGTTAAACCAAGTTCCGAGCAGACAGCCATGTTTTTTGTTGGATCAAAACGAAATTAGTCATCTTTGTGAAGGACCTTTCTCATACATCCTTCCATAAAGATTGGTTGAATTTGCTACAGCCGCTTCATAGGAAAAGATGAAAATGTGAATAATTAACGGACAAACAGACGGACAGAACACGGACGCCAAGTGATAGCAATAGCTCACACTGGCAATTTGGGTCAGGTGAGCTAAAATTTGGAAATTTGAGATACAGGTTGCCAAAATTTTGCCAAGAGATGATTCTTTCGATTTTCATTAGCATCTTACATTTCTTTATAAATATATGAATTAATTAGTTGATAAAATTTTGTACATATTCTATTATAAGCATTGTAAAGTGACCTATGACCTAGAAAATATGATCCATGTGTAAAAATATTTTACCCTGTTCAAATGCAAAATCCAAGGATATCAATTCTTTTGACAAATGAAGCTCATACTCCACAAGACCTTTAGAAAATAGAATATGCATCCTTGCATTTTTCCTGAATTTAAGACATTCAAAAACAAGCATAAGCTACCATGCACATTTTTTAACTTTAAGACCTTCAAAAAATTAACATATCATGCTGCCTGGCATATTTCCTAAAAATAAGACACTCAGAAAAAAGCATTTGATACCAAAAACATTTTCTAATTCTAAGCATATGCCAAGAACTAATTTGCAGAACTATATGATTTTTAATAAATCTTCAAAAATGAAGAAAATCATGCAGAAGAAAAACCACATCTATTTTCATGGATGAATTGTTAGGATAACTGTAAAATTAATCTGCTGTAAGTTTCATCTGTTTTCGTTCAATCAAAATAAGGGGAGATTATATTGGATTTCTGGTCTATCATTACCAATGTCAGAATTAAACATTTGTTGTACTGTAAATTACAGAAACATGGTAAAGGATTACAAGTTTTCTCTAGGGCTTCTGTGAAATAAAGGAATAAATCTTAAAAGGTTTCTCAGTTTAACAATCCTCTTATTTAACCAGAAGGAACCACAAATAGAGCTTAAAAGTCTTCCATACAAAATAATACAGATTTATAAAGTCATCAGTTGATAGAAGTGGAAGTAAATTGGAGGGATTGGGGCATCTGTAAATAGTGGTAGTAATTTTTTAAATGAAGACATGAGGGGAGACTATACCTGTATTAAAACCAGTGCAACCTTACCAACATAATTCCATTTCTTACTTTTTCAAGTTTAAGATGTCTGCAGTTCACTGAAGCTCAACCTTCTTTTCAAAGATCATTAAGTTCTAGTGTCATAACTATATATTACCTATTATCATATACTTACTCAAGATATGTGTCTTTTTGTATGTGTCATCAAGAAAGAATTAAGCCAGTCATATCTTCAGGGGCGTTGATATGAAATCCGTATTACATGGGGTAAAATATGGATTTTTCAAAATGGCAACTGACGGTTTCCCACTTCATGGAATTAACAAAGATTCACTTATTTCAGTATAATTTACCGACTCCAGTTATAAATCAATTTATTTATTTACTGAGAACAGGCAACATATTTGCGGATTTTGAGTGTACATCCATCACAAGTTTCTCACTTTTATGTAGTTGTTCCATTTAATGACCCGCATATTTATGAAAATACTTTTGTCGTTTTGTGAAGAAAAATTCCAGTGCAAAAAGTACACCTTGATTCAATGTTCATCTATTCGAGGACCCTTTCACAAATGTAAGCAATGACAATACATGTAAGTGTAACAGTGTTCATCAGCTACATGTGTATGACCAAACCACAATCTCATTTGCATGATCTTTTTTGTGCAAAGCAATTTATTTAGGCCTACAACTCTCAGCACAAATGATCTTAATAATATTTAATGGTGGGAAACACATTCACATTAACTGTATTTTCTGTTGGAAAATACCCTGTCTGTTGAATGTGAAACACCTAACAAGAGGGAACTATCTGTTGAAATGTAAAACACACACGGAAGAAAAAAGTTAGTTAGCAAAAGCATTTTTCCCAGGTTATACACATAATGCATAAGTTTCATTTTAGTAAATACCGAGTGGTCTACAATGAATTTTTATTTTAATAAAATATAGATACAAACCGCCAAAGTTATTGTTAATTTAGATATGATGTCCAAAATGAAACCAACATGTTCTCTTTGAAAGAAATATTCCGTTGAAAACGACAATCACCGAATGACACACATTACAGATGAATAATTTTGTTTTTCATGATTTCAGATCGGCCCTCTGGCTAATATGGATGTCTCGGGATGATATGGGATATGATATGAAAAATGCCGTATATATAGAATAAGGGAAGTTTTGTTTTTGATACAAGAATTGGTGAACAATAATGGACGAGCCCCTTGTGGGCCAGTCCATAATTGGAGCCAATATTTCTTGTATCAAAAACAAAACTTCTATTATTCTTTTTATCGGTAATCAACTAAATCATATAATAGAACATATTTTGGAAATGAATGTTAATTTTGTACAAATTGTGAAATTGACTAGTATTGACTAGTAAAAAATTTGTACGATCCGGTAAGAGTCTCTATAGATTTATATTTCTTTGTTTCATTGATACTGATTGACAAAGTAGGCGTGGCCTAAGATACTTTTTGCCAGTGTTTTTTTGTATTCGGTCAGTAGCAAATACTGGAAAATATTTGCCTCATGAGATCAAAGGAAACTCATACAAATTACCGATAAAATAATCTCTATTTACTACATATACTAGTACTAGTATTACCTGTATTTTCTGATTAACAAACAATTCTTCTACCACTTTTCTGTCTCTTTCCACCAGACCTGCATGGTGTATACCAATACCAAAGGCCAAGGTCAATTTCAGATTTGTGTCCTTTATACCAGTTATAATGTTTTCCATCTGAAATATCAAGGTTATATGGTTTTGATAGCCTTTAGATGAAATGTCAAAATTGACCTCTATGCATTTTACGGATCCTATCTCAGCCTGAAATGTCAAGGTTATTAGACACTTAGTATGTCAATGTCTCCTCATATCTGAAGTTAAGGTGCCATGGCTGGCTCTATGTTACATTTATCACTGAAATGTCAAGGATAATTTTGCAAAAGCACACTTTCTTTGATCTGCAATGTAAAACTAAATATAAAAAAATATGTCACCAGAAAGGTATCAGTTCCTTCTACTTTAGTATGGTGTCTCTTTATTAAAAAAAAAACAACATTTGTTCCTTAACCATTAGTCTGGTGTCCCTTCATTAAAAAACATCAAATCCTTCACAATTAGTCTGGTGTTCCTTAACTGAAAAATCAAGTTTTTTCTCCATTAGTCTAATGTCTTTTAACTACATCAAAAATGAAGATTACAGTTAAAAGAATGTTCAAATAAATATTATTCCATTAATTTCAGTACAATTTTAAACTTAATTCTATAATGCTGTGATATTTTCAATTCATGGCTAAGATCTGAGATCTGAGATAAAAATGAAGTTTACCTTTAGTCACTAGAGAATCTCGATCCTGAAACTCGGGGCAAAAGTAAAAAACAACAGCAGTAGAATACCGAAGGAACAAAGCACAAGATTACACAAATCAAAGTCCAGAGACAAGGCAAAAGCAAGAACACCAAAAGACGGAAGACCAAAGACACCACATGCCCACAAAACACACGAACATTACATATACAAATTAATATAAGATAGATAACAGGAAACACCTACAATGGCCGTAAACCACAATCACATGCCACAATCCACCAGGAAACCGCACGAGAAAAACAATAAAATGACATAAGACAAACATGGACAACGATAGGAACTCGGGATAGCCGGACTTGGTACCGGCACTAGCAAGAGCTAGCGGTAAGGTTAAACCGGTTTATGGGTACCCAAACCTACCCTTTCTCTATCCCGTTTCCCTATAGTATAATAAAACATACAAATAAAACCCAATACAGGTAAACTACTAACTCCAAGACCACAATCTTGAGAAGGAAAGAAAAAGACAAAATGTAATTTAGAAAGATGGGTCGAGGAGTGCTCGCTGCTAAACTGCCGGCTAGCCCAAGGAGCCTAGTCTGCTGGTAAAACACTGTCGCACTACAGAATAAAGATCAAACTCAAAACTCCCCGAAGGGTTTGGTAAAGAATTATGATATCATAAATTTCATTAGACATCGGCAGTATCAGTGAGAGGCCAGTATACCTGTAATATCTTCAGGTCATTGGATCCCAAAGCCAATTTAACGGAATCCTGAAGAATATCCTGTCAATATCCCCTATTACGTAAAGAATGTAAGTTATGTCCCAGTTTTTCTGGATTTTTTATCAGTTTTTGACATTTTTTAACAACATTTCCATAAAATCGAGGGTGAGAAATGCCCTTAGTAATAAGCTGTTTGCGAGTCGCACCATATTAAGAAATCAAATCTTCATATCCTCTATAAAACTTCTTAAAGGTGTTAATCAATTTATGAAATCTGTAACCTTGTTGTAAAAGTTTGGATGTGATAGTAAGGTTACGCTCATTAAAGTCGTCAAGAGTAGAACAGACGTGTGCGAATCGTAATAGTTGTGATATATACACCCCGTATGATGGAGCTACAGGAACGTCGCCATCAAGAAAAGGGAAATTAGTAATTGTGAAATCAAAATCATCCCTTTTATCATAAATTTTAGTTTTAATTTTGCCAGAGTCAATGATGATAGTAAGAACAAGAAATGGGCAGTATTTAGAATCATCGTTTGCAGGCTTTCTGAAAGTTGAAAAATTCTGCCGGTCATTTGGTCCGCCAAATTGCTGGACCAAAGGTGAACTTGCCGGACCATTATGACGAAAATCCAGAAAAAAAATCGTGTTTTCTCCGTTCCGGTTCTGATGTACAAAAGTCAGCCATTTCGTAGTCAAAATTGGATAAAGCTTACATATTTGGACACTTCTAAAGCAAAAATTTAATAAAGAAAGCAAGCAATGTTATAGGTTAAAGACGGGTTGAAACATTTGCTATTGACATGTAGATAAATAGTGGCAACAACCAATGGCAAGATAAAATCTCTTGCCGGTCCTGGGGTCCGACACGGATAATAAATCGCCGGTCCAGACTCAAAAATGCCAGTCAGGACCGACGGACCGGCACATTTCGGAAAGCCTGCGTTTGCTTTATTAAATTCAGTTCTTGCGGGTATATGAGGTCGACATAGTCTAAAAACTGGGGATTGTCAATAGCAAGGATATCGTCGATGTACCTGCTGTTATCGTTGAAAATTGAAATAAGTTGATCACTGTTTTGTATGGTTCCATTCTGTAGTTTTTTCATAAAGTCCCGTTCGTTAACAGAACAGAAAAAGATCTGCAATGAGAGGTGCACAGTTTGTACCCATGGGAATTCCAATGACCTGTCGATAAACTCAATAAAAAAAAAGCACTAACAGTGTGAACTCTCAATAAACAAGAGTGACATCAGGTGCTCCAGAAGGGTAAGCATGTCCTGCTCTGTGCACAGCACCCGTAACACTGTCAGTGGGTCAATCCAGGGTAAAGTCAAAACTGGTAATGTCAAATCCGGGAAGATGCGAATCTAGCTGAAAATGTCAGTTTTTATTTGTGACACTGACATTTCATATCTATCTATGATGTTGTGGTGATGGCCATAGAATTTCTGAAGGGACGAAAGTAACAAAGGCTGAACATATCCCTGACTCAGCAGTTTTTGTGACAGTGCTTTTGCTTTTTCCACAAAGTCACCGTATATGTACTGCACGCTCTACAGTAACGAATTAATTGTGAAATATATACTCCATATGCTGGGGATGCAGGTATATTGCTGCAGAGAAAGGGAAAGTTCACAATTGGAGAGTCAAAATCATCACGTTTGTCATATAATCTAGATTTCAGACGTCCATGTTCGTCAATGTATAACAAAAGGTCAAGGTATGAAGCAGAATCGGGTGTATTGGTTGTCTCTTTAATTTCAATTAAAATTGAGGTAAGTGTGGATTCAAATTCTGTTTGACTCACAAATGTGTTGATACAGTAATTTGATGGATACAGTGATTTCTTGAAGTTTTACCAAACCAAATCATTTCTTAGCTTCAGATAATATCAAAGCAAGTAAAAAATCTTATGACAAACATTTGGTTTACAGTAAAAAGTAAAAGTATTTGCATACAGGAAGTTGAAATTTGACAAACTTGAAAATTGCTTACACAATACAACTCATCGGATTTCCAAACTTCAGACCAAAATTCAAATCATTCCGTCCAGTAGAAGCCAAGAAATCTGTGACTGAAAATTTTATTTATAGTAAAAAATCAAAGCATCTGCAAACAGGAGGTGGGCGCCTGACAAACTTGAAAATTGCTTACACAATACGACTCATCATTTTCAAGCTTTAGTACCAAATTTCAAATCATTCCCTCAAGTATAAGCCAAGAAATCTGTGACTGAAAAAATTGTAGACGGACAGACAGACGGACGGACAGATGGACAGACAGACAAAGTGAAAACAATAAGGCATCCGCATCTCTTGATGCGGGGCCCTAATTAGACCATGAAATTATGGTCCATTTAAAATCTATAGCACTACCCAAGATGCAACATTCAAAATATCATTGATCAACTACAGATAAATTATTCAGAAATTGACTCAACATAGTCATTATACCATGAAACTGAGGTCAGGTCAAAAGCCAAATGATAGACAAAAGACCAACTTAAAATAAGTAAAATCTCATTGACCTACCACTTATAGTTGATGAAAACTGATCTCATGAGCCCTTTCAACTCACCTGGACAATGGACGGTCTTGAATTAATCAAGGCTATACTATGTGATAATATATGTTGACCAATGGCTGCCATCTTGGATGAGATAAGGACGTAATTATCATAATTTGTAAAGGCAAATACCAAAGGTCACAGTGTTGGTCCATTTAGTCTTGTTTGGGACGACATCTCTGAAAGTGTTTTCAATAAACTGGCAGCAATCTTGCATACGGTGCCAATATATCAATTACAATTTTCAGAGTGGTCCATTCACAGATGATAAATGCATTAAAAATGATCAATGATAATTTATGTCCCTGCTGACAGCAATCTTAGATGACATTTTTACATAAAACTGCAATTTCTTTTAAGGAAACTACCAAAAGAAAATTGTGAAGAACTTTGGTTCCAACTGGTCAATTGGTTTCAGAGAAGATCTTTGAAAACATTTCCCAAATTGTCCTGTGTTAAACTACATTGTTCCTCAAGTGCCTTTACCTTGGATGTCAGAAGAATTAAAGAAAAGTACTGAGGCACTATTATCAACTTTTGTTTGAAATGGCACCGCAACTGCTCAAAAGCAATAAAATGAGTTTAATTCAACTTCAGGTCTTCTTATCTGAAGTTGAATTAAACTTATTTTATTGCTTTTGAGCAATGAAATAAGTTAAATTCAACTTCAGATAAGAAGATCTGTGAAAGTATAATGCCCAAGAGGATCAACTGTGACCTAATTTGAAAGAGTTGTAGTATTCTAGATATGGACTGTTACAAAAACTTTAACCTGAGTCACTCATACATGAAATGTAGGTCAATGTATTTAATTTTAACCTAGAGCTTTGGGACTATACACAATGCATCTATACCTTCAATTAAATCTAAAGATTTGGACCATTACACAAACTTTTAAACAATCACTGATCCAAGAAATGTAGGGCGAATTAACTTACATTTTATACTGACCCAAACTACTATCCAAGATATATTCACAAGCTTTTCACAATACTGCTTAATAAATAATACAAGGCCTTTTCCATATCAGCACGGTTATCATTCTGAGACTCCCATACCATCCAGAGGAAAAGGCCATGTCTTAATCTGTTTATTATATACTTCCGATTAGGAGATATCGCAACACCCGGGCTGAAATAGCTATATCACCTGTCTGATATGGATATTTCAGAACGAGGTGGTCTGATATGGCCATATCAGACTGGGTATATGATATGGACTGTTAACTTCCAGCTATATTACATATGCAAAACAGAACATATCTTCACTGAGTATGTAACAATATCGTATTAATAAATGGGTTTTCCATAATGGCCCTGTTTTGTGTTCGAGGTATGTAATAATGGCCTGAGGATAGCTGTAATGGCACGAGGCAACGCCGAGGGCCATTACAGCATCCGAAGGCCATTATTACAGACCGAATAATATTTGACCCTACTTGTTACCACTCATTTTAATCATCTCATCATAAGGGATCCGAAAATATACATCTTTTCTTAATTTTCTGAAAAAAAAAAATTTTGTACTTCAGCAGTAAACCCTTATCCAGCTGAATGGAGAATATTTTTTTTTTGTTTCAAATATTTGACCCTGCTTGTGACCACTCATTTTGATCATCTCATCATAAAGGATCCGAAAATATACATCTTTTCTTGATTTTTTCTAAAAAGTTTTTTTTTTGTCCCTTGGGGTGTATCTTAATACAGCTGTATGGAGAAACTTTTTTGTTTCAGATATTTGAACCTACTTGTGACCTCTCATTTTACTCATCCCATCACAAGGGATTCGAAGATATACATAATTCTGTGATTTTTTAAAATAAAGTTTTTTGTATTTAAGCAGGGTAAAATCTTATATACCAACTTTTTGTTTCAGATATGTGATCCCACAAACAACTTTTCATGTAAAAAAAAAATGAATTTTCAGAAAATTATTTTATATCCATCGATCTATTTAATCAAATTAAATTCACTTATCATTCTCACTTTTGAGACAGAACAGTTCCTATTTTTAGCGGTGTGAGATTTCCTTGTCTTGTACCCCCTGGTACAAGACAGAATTTACCAAGCAACGTATTTTGACGTCACTGACGTCGCTAAGGAACGACGGATGACAAGAACGACATGGTGGTGAATAAATCGTAGTTTGTGATTACAAAAGTGAGAAAATAAATCAAACACCGTTGAAAATGCAAGATTTAGAAATCTCAGACACCCTCGGGTAAGATTTCAATGGTTCTCTGACTCGGCAAGCCTCGTCAGAGAAAGATTGAAATCTTACCCTCGGGTGTCTGAGATTTCTTGATCTTGCCTTTTCACCGATGTTAGATTCATATAATCTATTTAAGATCATTAATCTGTTTAATAAAAGTTTTAAGAAATGGGTATTTTCATAATGGCCCTGTTATGTGTCCTCAGTCAGTTATAATAACCTTCGGATGTTTGATGGCCCTCGGCGTTGCCTCGTGCCATTACAGCTATCCTCAGGCCATTATTTCAGACCTCAAACACATAACAGGGCCATTATGGAAATACCCATTTATTAATACTATATAATAAACTTCTGTGTCACGTGATCAATAATGGCCCTGTAATAATGCCCTGTTTTCTGGCTGTAATGGCCCTGTTTTGGATCTCATAATAACCGGCTGTGAAAATTTCTCTCTGATAATAAATAGGCATTTTCTATCATATTGTATTAAGCTGGTTAATAAATGCCAATAAAGTTTGTGTTTCAAAATGAAACAAAGACCAATATCATCCCTTGATTTAGCCTCAAGCCTAAAATGGGTGTCTCAGTTTGACAGCATGGTTACTTCCTGCTGTAAATATGAAATTCAACCCATTTTTCATAGGTAAAGAATCAATTATGTTTTATATATGTTTTTTTTTCTTTTGTTGATGATTTGGAATTTTGGGGAATTATGTATACACTTACACATTGTAACTATATCAATACTTCACAAAGAAATGAAACAACAGTTTAAACCTGAAAACAAACACAGGGATTTATAACCACATGTCATCAATAAAATGTAAATTTCTCCTTATCAGGCATTGAGTGTTTGTATTTTCTGAAGATGGTTATTCAAATTGTAGCGTATTTTATGTCAGATTATACTTGACACCAAGACTTACGGGAATTCAACACAGTTGTTTCCTATGCTATATTTCAAAAATCTCCCTGTAATTATCTATCACATTTTCTATTTCTAAACAGAAAAAAGTTCCATAATGATGATGTATTAGGTCTACTAGGTAAAATTAAAGGATATTTTGACAGTCATAATGAAATAATTTGATATTAAAGAATATTGCTGCATTGTAAATTCTGATGATATTGATGTAATTTTTTGTCACAATTACATCAATTATTAGAAGTACCAGAATACATATAGTCCACAAAGAATTGCAAAATTTCCCTCAAGGATTTAAGCTGGAAAGCCAAGTTTGCTTTCAATACATGTCAGGAGTGACTAAAGATTTAGGTATATATTTTAGCAACAGGATGGTTTTTTATTGAATTTAATTAATTTAATTACTTTTATGCCTTTTATGCATTATTGCACAAATATTGTGGTATCCCCAGCAGATTTTATCTTGTACAAGCTAATAATAGCATACATTGTTATGAGGTGTAAACATACCATGGGAAAAGAGTCTTCCTTTATACAGAAATTACTAATCAATTACCAGTAAGCTATTTCTAGCCTTAGTAAGAGGCTTAACTCTACAACCATAAATCAAGAGGCTCTCAAGAGTCTGTACCGCTCATCTGAAAAATTGACTAACAGAGACAGTTTATGATAAAGAAGCACAAGTTAAACTCTGGTTCTAATTTGCCTAGTGGTTTAAGGAGAGAAGCCATAGTTAAACTATGGTTCCAATGTGCCAAGTGGTTTAAGGAGATAAGCCACAGTTAAACTATGGTTCCAATGTGCCAAGTGGTTTAAGGAGAGAATACCAAAGTGCATCAATAGGCTCCAATGTATTACTAAGTTTTCATCTGGCAGCAATCATGGATAAATGTAAAGTGAAAACACATTTTTTTAGGGGACCACCTTAAGACTTTTTTGCAAAGTTTATTTCTGAATGGCTCATTAGCTTAGGAGAGATGATTGATTGTTCCAATAGGGTCGAATATTAAGCTATATACGATCCAAGCTGTTGGCCATCTTAAAGTGCATACCTGAAAAAACACCTTTTTTCCAGGTGACCACCAAAGGACTGTTGTGGCAAAGTTTTGTAAAAATTGGCTTGGCAGTTTCAGAGAAGGCAATATATGAATATGTTTTCCAAAAGGGTCCAATGTTAAACTATATTTCCTGCTTTGGGCCATCTTGAATAAACACCTGAATAATACTTTTTTGCAGAGGATTGATTGATTGATTGAATATTGTTTAACGTCTACTCAGCAATATCTCAGCTATATCAAGACGAGAACAAGTTTGTTAATAAATAATCACTTTGGGGTATGGAAAGGGCCATGGGACGGGAAATTCTGACTGCCACTGGAAAAGTAGGGTGAAATCGTCAAGGGTTTGTAGCCGATCACCTACGGACCACCCCAAAAGAGCTTGCTACAAGGGTTCTTTAACGTGCAGGAAGTGTGGCATTTCTTCCTTTTGCAGAGGAAAACCTAGAGACTATTGTGGAAAAGTTTGGTTCTTTTTGCTTAACAGTTTCAAAGGAAAAGAAGATCTCTGAATGTGCTTTCCCATATAGTCCAATGTTAAACTATGTTCCCAGCATAGTCAGTGCTGGTAGCCATCTTAGATATATCATGGACCTGAAAAACACCTTTTTACAAAGGACCACCTAAAAACTAATGTGGCTTAGTTTTGTTCCAATTGGTCCAGTATTTCTAGGGGATCTTTAAAAGAGAGAGTACAGCGGACGAACAGATCACAGACAGATGATGACCACGGTTGGTTATGACCCTGTACCAAGTTAGTTATGTATGGTTCAAAGAAGAGATAATTCTAACAAGAGCTGTCGCCGAATGGCAGCCAAATATACCCCTGCTCATTGAACCCTGAATCGATATGGTAAGTGCAAATTTAAGTTGGTGTGGATACAATACAGGTATGGACACAGTACAAGTGTGGACACAATACAAGTATGGACACAATACAAGTATTGACACAATGATATTATCTTCAAGAAAGAAATTTTCACAAGGTTCAAATTAATATACTCTATGGAAATCAGACAAATATCAAATTTATATTTGACATTTTACACAAAAATTATAAGCATTAGAGAAATTTCATTACAACACTTTGAAAAAAAAATTTCAAGAGGATTACAATGAAAAAAGTGGGTCTCGCAAAGAGTTTGATTCCACAAAATTATTTCTTTGAGAAAAAAAAGATCATTGCAGAAGAATCAACAAAAATCGCAGTCAAATTACCCCCCCCCCCTTCCTGGTTTTGTACAATAATTGCATTCCTTCAAGCACACCTCCATATAGTGTCCTTCCTTTGTTTAAAGTTTCATCAAAATCCTTCAAGTGGTTTAAGAGGAGTTGCGCCTACGTGGTTACCCATATACAGGGTATCAACGAAGAGTCAGAGTCGAATTATCTCCCCTTCCTGGTTTCGGACAATAATTATATTCCTTCATGCTCATCTCCATAAAGTGTCCTTCCTTTGCCTAAAGTTTTAATCAAAATCCTTCAAGTGGTTTAAGAGGGGTTGAGCTTACGAGGTAACCCATACATAGGGAATCAACGAAAATTCAAAGTCAAATTATCTCCCCTTCCTGGTTTCGGACAATAAATATATTCCTTCATGTACATCCCCATATAGTGTCCTTCCTTTGTGTAAAGTTTCATCAAAATCCTTCAAGTGGTTTAAGAGGAGTTGCGCTTACAAGGTAGCCCATACATAGGGAATCAACAAAAAGTCAAAGTTGAATTATCTCCCCTTCCTGGTTTCGAGCAATAATTATATTCCTTCATGCACATCTCCATATAGTGTCCTTCCTTTGTGTAAAGTTTCAACAAAATCCTTCAGGTGGTTTAAGAGGAGTTGCGCTTACAAGATAACCCATACATAGGGAATCAACGAAAAGTCAAAGTCGAATTATCTCCCCTTCCTGGTTTCGGACAATAATTATATTCCTTCATGCACATCTCCATATAGTGTTCTTCCTTTGTGCAAAGTTTCATCAAAATCCTTCAAGTGGTTTAAGAGTAGTTGCGCTTACGAGAAGTGTGGACAGACGGACGGACAGACGGACGGACAGACAGACAGACAGACAGGGTGATTCCTATATACCCCCCCAAACTTTGTTTGCGGGGGTATAATTAGCATATCAATAACTCTTTTGATATTTAAATGAAAATTATCTCCACTCTAACTATATATAACTAACTTGGTACAAGGAGATTACCGACACAGGTTTCTCATTGATGGCAAAAACATCAACTTTTTTATTGGGTACCACTAAAAGACTATAATGGTCAAGTTTAGTTCAAATGGGCTTAATAGTTTCAGAGAAGGTCTCTAAATGTGTTTTCTCATAGTAGCCAATGTTATACTATGTTCCTCACTGGAGGCTATCTTGGATAAGGAGCAAACCTGGAAAAAAAACAACTTTTTTTTTGGTGGTCCCAGCCAAGGAATTTTATGGCAAAATTGAATTCCAATTGGCTAAGAGGTTTTGGATGAGCAGATATGTTTAGATTTGTTTTCCCATAGGGTCAAATGTTGAACTGTTCCCTGTTGGTGGCCATGTTGAATAAGGTGCAAACCTGCAAAATGAACTTTTTTGTTGAGGACCACTAAGGACTACAGTGGTCAAGTTTGGTCCCAATTCAGCTCAGTAGTTTGACAGAAGATCTTTGAAAGTTTTTCTATGGGGTCAAATGTTAAGCTATATTCCCTGCTGGTGGCCATCTATGATAAGGGGCCATTCAAAGATCATTATTCAGGTTCCAATTACCTCAGTAAGTTTCAGAGGAGAAGATCTTTGAAAGTTTTCCCATACTGTCCAATGTTTAACTGTGTTCCCCACTTGCTACCATCTTGGATAAGTGCAAATTTTTTGGATGCCATTGTCGCCAAGTTTAGTTCTCATTGGCCTAGCAGTTTCAGGTGAGAATTCAAAGATAGAAGTTTATGCTAGTTATATATGACTAACAGACGGACGACAGAAGATGAATGGATAGACAACAGATGTAAATTGATGGCAAAAGCTCACCCTGGCTTTAGCCAGATAAACAAAAACAAGGGGAAAACTGTCAATGTGACAGCAAACTGGGTTTTCTTTTACATGGACAGTATATCTTACACATGGGTTGACCCTGAATATTTGAAATGTACTTATAATTTTCATGAATTTTCAATGTTAAACCTTCCACCAAAGTAGCCTATTTCAGAAAGTTCAGCAACTTGGGTTTTAAACAAAAAGGAAAATAAAAGTACTGTGCACACCTCTGATACAGGTACAAATGATCTGCATTGTAAAAACGTCCTTTCAATTAAACTGTAGGAGATTTGTTCTAGCCAAAAGGGACACCCTATTGGTAAATATTTGACCTAAAAATGACCAAGTACATCAACTGGTGATTTTGGAATTATTCATAAAAAATCAAAATCAAAGTTCAATGCACATCTTTGATATATATACAACTGATATGCATAACTAGAGGCTCAGAGACTGAGCCTGTATCGCTCACCTGACAAAATGCTTTAATGCCATGCATGACCAATTTTACCAATGGGGTAGGGTGTTTAGGTATGTTCTCAATTAGCACCCGTGTGTTTTGTCTGATCCTATTGAAATGAGTAATTTTTGCAAAGGACCTTCTATACATTTAGTATAATTTGATTTAATTGTTTTGAGAGAAGATGATGAAAAGGATGGTTTTCTCATACTGGGCTCCAATGTTAAACTATGTTCTGCACTTGAGGCAATGTTTTTTGTCGGATTGAAATGAAATGTCCAATTTTTGTAAAGTACCTTCAGTCATCATTCCTGTAAAGTTAGGTTGAATTTGCTTCAGTGGTTTCAGAAGAGTAGATGAAAATGTGATTTTCCCATAGGGTCCAATGATAAACTATGTTCCATGCTGGCGGCCATGTTTTCTAACGGATGGGAACAAAATGAGCAATCTTTGTAAAGGACCTTTAGTACATCATTCCTGTAAAGTTTGATTGAATTTGCTTCTGTTATTTCAGAGGAGTATATGAAAATGTGATTTTCCCATAGGGTCCTATGTTTAACCATGTTCCATGCTGGCCGCCATGTTTTTCATCGGATTGGAACGAAATTAGCAATCTTTGTTAAGGACCTTTAGTACATCATTCCTGTAAAGT